>JAUMHD010025376.1:0-45811 GCA_032359135.1 Ulvella scutata | reverse complement strand
GCTCACACAATGAACCTGGCACAACATGATGTGCTGGGCGCTGCTCGTGTGGCGGATCGGGCTGTGTGGGTGCTACATGCGGGCTGTCTGTCACTGTGCTATGCAGTGAGTCAGACGAGCTCGTCCGCAACAGATCCCCAGCATCACGGCGCCTCAACGGCGACGGAAGCCTCAACGAAAGCAAAGCTCAACTTTTTTATTTTGTTTTTTCGAAAAGCTTCAAAAAATCAACGTTTCATGAAAAAACAGCCTTCCAAAGAGCTGAGCAGTTCATACACGTTGACTTAGCGCTCCAAAGTCAACGATTGTTGAGCTGCAAACCAGTCAGCATGCCGAATTTAACGTTTCATGCAACATAAGCACACCACGCTCAACGTTTGGTATACCGTAGTAAATGTAAACCTTCGTAGCCAGTTTCGAAAAGACTGGACACTGGAACCTTATTTTTTCTGGCCGTTGTGCGGGTGGCTACCAGGACAGACAGGCCCAATAATTCTCTAGATAAAATTTTTTCCCGTCGTGGTTACTCCCAGGCAGACAGGACACATGCTTATTCTTTTTTGTTGCTAACCGTCGGCAGTGTTAGTGCCATTCATTTTCTCTGTTGGTCTATGATAAAATTGTGGGCAATCATGACTGATAGTGATGACTCTGTTGAGATGACGGGTACTGAGCGGGCCAAGAAGGTGCCAAAGCTGATCACAGGCTTCTTTAGTCGCTATGATCCTACCGATCCGGTTGAAGGACAGGAAAGCGTTCATTGATCATTCTTTTCAGTTTCGTCGCGGCAGCGACGAGGACCCCGGGACATAGCATTTTCATTTCTGGGAATTTCGTCGTGGTGAGCAAAAATATACCAGACATTTAATTAATTTCGTCGGGCTGAGGTGTTTGAGGACAGCCATTCACGAAGGTATACATTTAATACGGTATTTGGTTCATGCCTATCCAAACTTGTTGGGTTCAGGCCTATTCACTACCTTTCCAGTTTGTAACACATACATTAGCACCAGTGCTCACCAGTATCTTCCAGTTTGCCAGAACAATTCTGAATACTTGGGACTATTTCTGGGGCGTCTACCCTGATGATTAAGCGATGCTGGTGATCACTGATCAGCACACCAACTCCAAACTCACCTTTTGAGCCTTTCATGCGATGATTTGCTGGTACATGAGCCATTCTATGGAGGTATGCCTTGTAACTTTATACACACTTTTGAGTACCTGTAACTTTACACACACTTTTGAGCTCTGCCATGACATGCAGCATAGCGCTCATGACGGACGCAGTGCACGAGCTCTCGGACGCGTTCAACTACGCGGTCGCCATCTACGCCACAATCCTCACCAGCCGCCAGTCCACCAGCACCTACACATTTGGCTACCACCGCGCGGAGACAATCGGAGCCCTCATCAACGCCATCTCCATCTGCGTGCTGTCCCTCACGCTCGTGATGCAGGCCATCGAGCGCCTCGTGGAGCCTGAACCAATCAACGGCAAGTGCGTTTTGTTGTTTCTTCTCTCAGTTTGCCCCGTTTGCTGGTTTTGGGACGGCAAGTAGGTTTTTTTTTGTCTTTTATGTTACTGCCCGTTTACTGGTCTTGGGATTGACCGTGAACTCAGCCGCCGGCCCGTGATCGTTCGAGTGCGTTACCATGAGGTCCCGGGTTCGAATCCCGGTCCGGCCAGAGACACCTGTTGTATTTTTCTTCGATCTTCTGAACAGGGTGCGTGAAGGGTCTCTGGTCATTTCCTCCCCGCAACGAATTGCTTGAATTCCGCCACTGTGGCGCTGAGGCTTTCGAAGCTCAAACTGAGCACGGCACAGTTCACGAATAGTTGTGTTTGTATATATATTTATATTTAATAGTATTTCCTGCTCATGATAGTGCTGTTGTGACATTTGAGTGAAGTGGTTGATATTGTGTCTTTGTTGATCTCGCTATTTGGGTTCATGCCTATTCACCACCTTTCCGGTTTGTAAGGCTAACATATTCTGCGCTACCCCTGTCGTTGCTTCGGTAGTGGCATGTCCTGTGTCGTTTGTGCGAGGTCGAGCTAAGTTGCCATGCGTTGATTTTCTGGTACATGAGCCATTCTACGAAGTTATGCCTGTAGCTTTACACACACATTTACTGTCCATGCAGGTTGATGTTCATCTTTGCAGCTTGTGGCCTGGGCATCAATGGCCTGCTCCTTGTCACCATAGGCCACGACCACGGCCACGGCCATTGCGACCACGGCCATGGGCACGGGCTTGCGCATGCGCACGGCCATGGGCACGATGACGGGCATGGGAATTGCGGCCATGACCACGACCACGGCCATGAGCATGGGCACAGTCACGACAAGCACAAGCACATGCATGCATCGCATGTGCCGCTGTTGCATGACGCGCATGACCAGCGCAAGCTTGCGCAGGTGCTGGCCTCGGCGCGCTGCCTCGCAGGTGAGCCGCCTTGCTGAGAGACAGAGATCTCTGCACCCCCCCCTGGAGTGCCCGTGTTCTCTCATGTTGCCTCTGAGTATGTTGCGTCTGACGTCTGAAGGATTATGTTTATGTTGCGCGCATCAGCCTGATGTAAGCCCGCAGGCGGGGGGGGGGTAATGTTACCCGGGTAGTGACAGAAGAAGCTCGGGTGGGTTTCCCGCATTCATTCTCACCTATCGATGCATCAAAACAAAGCCCGGCACTTCCCTCCCCCCCAGTGTTAGCCGGGGCTTGACCAGAGCAAAGTTCGGAGAGTCTGGCGTACGAAACAATTCGGCGTAGGAAAGAAAGAAAGGGAGAAAAGAACGATAGGAAACAAAGAAATGTAGGAAAGGGAGAAAAGAATGGTAGGAAACAAAGAAGTGGTGGATACTTTGTGTTGGTTGCTTTTGGCTATTCGGGTTCACGCCTATTCACTACCTTTCTGGTTTGTTAAAGATAGGAAAGAAAGGTAGGAAAGGAAAGGGAGAAAAGAGCGGACATTAACGGCTCCGCAAACACAAGTTTTATTACCCAGTTTTCACGCATGCATGCATGCATGCACAACAACGGAACTAACCCTAATGCATGCGTACAGATGAGCACGCAGACGTCTCCCGCGACCTCTCCAGGCTATCCACCAGCACCTACGCGCTCCCCAGCAGCCAGGCAGGCGCCATGCGGCAGGCCCACCACGCAGCCAACTACGTCATCGCAGCAGCCGCAGACTCCGCGCCCAGTTCAATGCACACCATCTGCACACACCACCAGGACATGCACTCATGCGCAGCGTCCGCAACCCCACAGTCTGCGCTGAGGCTGCGCAGGAAGTCGAGCCACTCAGGCGTGGCGGTGCCTGTGCTTGCCGCGCCGTCGCATGTCAGCCAGTACACTGCGCGGCGGCTCTCTCGTTACGGCGCGCTCGCGCATTCTCTGGATCTGGTGTGCGTCTGTGTATCGTCGCCCTGAGTCATTACCGTTGTCTCTCTTTAGCGATATATATATATATATATATATATATAATTTAGGATTTTTTTGACGTTTAATGGAGATTAGAAACATTTGCGGGGGGTAACAGAAACTGAAACCTGGGTTATTGCCGCTTTTTGTGGGGTAACTTTTATTGGGTTTGGAATTTGATGTTGTTGCTGTTGTTGAGATTTAGGGTTTCTTCCCGCACCAGGATGGTACGCTGCTGCCGTATCAGCCGCGGTTTTGGGTTTTCTGCCCTCTTTTTGTGCTTTTTGGGTCCGCAACAACACCAAAATCCAGGGAGATGGTCTTGTAACACGATCTCACCCGAGTGTGGCTACAGGTGAGCTCGCTGCTGGAAGGTTCCACGAGAGGCCGTGCGCGCGTGCGCGCGGGAGGCTCCCTCTCCCCCCCCTCAAGATGCTACAACGCGTCATCCCACGGCCACAGCAACAACCCTAGCGTGCACCCCGCAGTCGCGGAAGCGGCGCAGGCAGTCGAGGCCCTAAACCCTAAGCTGCAAGCCGACAGCGACAAGCTGTCGATCTATGCGGCCGACCGAAAGGGCTCGGCGCCCGCCAAGCCACGCGAGGCGCGCCGCAGCGGCGCCGTCGCCGAAGGGTGGAGCTCCACTTGGGCTGTGGGCGCCGGCCACCAGCAGGGGGGGTACTATGATGGGGGTTTCAGTCTGTACGATGCCAACAGCGACCTCGACTCCCAGCGGTCCACGTCAGATCTGGCCCCACGCATGCACTCCATGCATTCCATGAAGCACACACAGCACCACAGCAACTCGGCGCCTCGTACTTCTGCCAGCGCCACATCTGCACCTCCAAAGGACCGCTTAGGTAATGTGAGTAATAGCAGTAGTATCAAAGCAGTTGCTCCAGGAGTCGATGTGCCCAACGCTGCGCGCAAAGCGCCTGTAGCCACCTCCGCCACGTTCAACCCCGCCACTGCCATGACGCAGCAGGAAGCAGCGGTGTTTGAAGATGCATGGGCTGCCGCCGATGCGCCAGTCCCAGTGGCTACAGGGGGCAACACCCGAGAAGACGCATGGGCTCCTCCCGCGCCAGCAGAAGCGCCGCTGACTCAGCCAGAGTCCCTGCAATCAATCCTTTCCACAGGCCCACCGCCGTTTCCTATGGCTAAGGTGCATCAGGGTGCCAGCTCAGCAGGAGATGGGTCGTCCAGAAAGCTGTCGAAAAAGGCCGGAAGCGCGTTTTCGGTCGGGCAATCAGTTTCGGAGCTTTTAAAGCAGGGACAGAGCGTGGGGGGGAGCCGCGCACCCAGTCGAGTCTCCCAGGGGACATCATCAAGAAACATGTCACCCAAAACACGCGTGTCAGCGAGCTCAGGTGTGTCGCCTCTTTCTTCTGTGTGTATTTTCCGTGCTGGGGCTAAAATTCCTGAGGGTCTGGAGGGCCTATATTTTCTGAGGGCCTGGCTCGTGGTCGTGGCATTGTGTTTTGTCATTACTATCGCAGTTTGGCTAAGAGTGCTTGGAAAGACTTTCGTGATGGTGCTGTTGTGCCATTCGAGTGAAGTGGTGGATGTTGTGTGTTAGTTGCTTTTGGCTATTTGGGTTCGTGCCTATTCACTACCTTTCCGGTTTGTAAAAGGGTTTCTGAGGGTTTGGAGGGTCTGCTGATGGGCATCTGTGGAGCAAACTGTTTGCCTTTGTATGCTGTTCGTTTGCTGTTTGTTTGCTGTTTGTTTGTGTGTGTGTGTGTGTGTGTGTGCGTGTGTGTGCATTGTGTTCTTTGTGTGTTACGAAGATGTGTTCTTTGTTTGTTTCAAAGAGAGTGTGGGCATTGTGTTCTACAGTAGAGTTCATAAGGTCCAGTCAGGCATCGAACCATGCAGTGTGTTTTGCATGCAACGTATGCATTGTGTGTGCACTACACATGCATCATTGCTTGATCAAGAGACCACCCCCAGCCTCACGTTTCCTGCAGCATTATGCATGTGCCATTGAATTCATGTCACTGCTACAGGCCCAGATCGAAAACCCTTGCAAGCATCCGACAGCAAGCGAAGAACCCTAAACCTTACCCCAGACAGCGCACCCGTATCTGATACAGAGATCCCATCCAGTGGTCGAACCCTAGTTCAGTCAGACCGCGAGCTGGACTCTCCCGCAAAGTCTGGAATTGGTCGCGGAGTGGTGGCTAGAGGGGCAACAGCCACGGCACCGACCGAAAGCGCGAGCGCGGGGCTATCTGCTTCGCAGCACATGGAGGCACCGCCGGATTACGTAAAAGACAAACCCTCGCATCAGCTGGACCTTGCCGCCGCGGCAGAGGCGCCTGTAGCCACAAGAGAGCGCACAGAGCAGTTCTCCGCCAACGGTGACCACACTCTGAAACAGCAGCAGAAGCAGCAGCAGCAGAACGGCGAAGCTTCCAAGTCCCTTCACCCACATCGCAGCGCACGGGATGCCACTCTACAATCTGATGCTGCAGAAGGCGATATGATGCATGAGAGTGTCTTGCAGCCCCCGTCATCAGCAGGCACTCATCAGCACAACCGAACCGAGGAGCACGCCCCCTCCCCCACTGCCGTCGCAGAACAACCTAGCAATCGCAGCGAAAGTGAAAATGGCAACGACCGGGACGGTGGCGGTGGGCCTCTAGGGTTTGAGCGCCAAGGCTCTGCTGCTGAGGGTTGCGATGCTGCAGAGGCTGCAAACCCTTCCAGGGCTTCAAACCCTGCCTCTAGCAGCTGCAAAGGCAGCCAGAGAAACGTGCAGGCCTTCTGTCTGCTGTCCCACGATCCAGAAATTCTCGCAGATGTGACTTTGGCATCTCAGGGGCTCTCGGGGAATCTCGCAGATGACGTGCGGTTGCTTGCCGCTCAGAAGTTGAGCGACGAGGCCACAGGCGGCAAGAAGAATGGTCTTGCAATGCATCGCATGCATGCACAGCATGGTACTGAAGGCGCGCAGAATGGCATGCATGAGGAACATGCATCAAGCCGGCTGCAGGATGTGCATGTGCATTCTGCGGATGATGAGGCAAGCGGTGGCGAAAGTTCGGGCATGCAGAGTACGTGCATGCATTGTGGGTTGCATTGCATACATGCATTGCATGCATGCGTGCATGCACCATTGCCTGGAACCTAGTTTTGTGTGTTTAATGTGTGATTATGATACAGCTGTTGCACATAGGCTACATCTACATGCATGTTTTGGTTTCATGCGGAGTGTGGGGGTGAGTTCTTTTTGTTTGCTGTTGCGAACTTTGGGTTTCGGTTTCGGTTTCACGTATGCGGTTTGTGTTTTGGGACCTTAAATCTTGCTCATTTAATATGTTGCTCAAATATGTCAACAAATAGTATGCCTCTGCCACAATGAAATGATACCCCCCCCTTCCCCCCCCCCATCCACCACCCTCATCAGAGATGACGTAATATGTGTATGCAGGCCACGCTGGCCGCCGCCCGAATACCGCATGCGCGCACAAGCATGGCCACGACAAGGACATCTTCACGAAGAGCCCCTTGCATGCATGCGCGCAACGCATGGTGCTGAATGGAGTGACTGTGCAGCAGCACAGCGACCTTCTGCCCGTGTTGCATGGAGCAGCCTGCAAGGCTTCCATAGGTGCCCCCCCCTCCCCTCTCCTCCCCTCTCAGCTGTGGTGCCCTTCTTGCCCTGAAAAATCGATCATTGGGTTATGTGGCCTATGTGGCCAGCCAGCCACACAGGCAGGCAGGCTGTGTGGGTTATGTGGGCAGGCAGGCTGTGCCCCAGCGCAGCAGCAACCCCCTTCTGATACCCCCCCCCCCCACCCCGTTCCACCCCCCCAGGGGTCTTCGTGGTGCCCAAGCCACGAATCTGTGGATATTTCGATATTTCGACAGGTGAACTAGGGGGGGGGGGAGGGGGCTCCAAACCAGGCGCCTGACTTGCTTTGATTTGCTTGGCTTGGCTTTCATTTGATTTGGTTTGATTTGCTTGGCTTTCATTTGCTTGCGTTTTGCTTGGCAGCAGAGATGGCAGTTGCAGCTCTCTCTGGGGTTGTGTGGGGCAACGCTGCGGGATGTGGCTACAGGTGGGCAGTTGAAGAAGGAAGGTGACTGCGTCGGCGGCGGCGGCGGCGGCTGCCACGGGGGAAGTGTTAGTGAGCATGGCTCGCATGCCTCGCATGCACACACCAACCGCAGCTTGGACGGCATCGTTCTACACATTGTGGCCGACGTCGCGCAATCCATTGGGCTAGCAATTGCGGGTGGAATTCTATGGTGCGCCGCCTTGGCCTTGCTCTAGACATGTGGTGCAGCCTGCTCAGATCTGTTGAACATATCCAGTCTACTTTAACCACTGGACATCTGAGCTCAGGTGTCCAGTGGTTAAAGTAGACTGGCTATGTTCAACAAGATCTGAGTGATGGGGGCATCACAGTGATTAGTGTGGGGGGGGGGGAGGGGGGTACAGTCGCCGTCATCACCCCAAGACTTTGCCACCACCAATGTCAGTGTCATGCATCAGGCATCAGGCAGAGTGCTTATCGGCGGTTCTGAAGAACAGGCGGTGTTTTTGGGCAGCGTGACGTCAGAAATCGGAGGATTGGAAGTGGTCGGGCTGTCACAGTATTCACTGACAAACCATAAACAAGTAAACAAGTCATAAATCAACCATAAAGTCCAGACCAGTGGTGTGCGGTGCAGGTGGAAGGATGGAGACCCCAACTGGCTGTGGGTGGACCCCGTATGTACCTTCATCTTTGCATTTTTTGTCGTAAACATGACGCGCGACCTGTTGAAGCAGTCTCTGAAGGACCTCATGGAGGCGGCGCCACCCAAAATTAAGATGAAGAAGCTCTGCGAGAAACTGAGGGAGATTGACGGAGTAACAGGCGTGCATGACCTACATGTGTGGGGCATCTCGAGCGACAAGATTCTCATGACGGCACACATCAACGTGCTGCTTGATGCAGACCACGCCGCTGTGAACGCTGCAGCCGACAACATTGCTATGGGCATGGGTATTACTCACTCCACTGTGCAGCTGTGCCAGATGGAGTGAAAGGGGGGGGCTCAGTGAGAACTGAGCTGTGTATACAAATTGCTGAGCACAACTTACTGGGGGGGGGGGGGTGATGCAGACCCCGGAAAGGAGAGGGGAGCTAGGAGAGAGCTGCGCTTGCAGCCTTGAGGCGCTCGCAGCCTTTTCCTGGAGCGTGTCGTGTTTGTGGGCTTGTGAGGAGGAAATGGAAAGGTGGCTTGGGTGCCGCAGCGCTTCATTCACAGCCCTGCAGAGGTGGCCACGCAGCACTGCAGAGCTGACAGAGATTGAATTCAGTATGAATTCAGTGACCTCCTCCCCTTTCTAGGGCCCTGTTGAGTGACTTTCATGCATTCACTCGCTCAGGGACACACGTCATCACACGCAGCTTGGTGGCGTATGCATCATCGTGAGTGACTACTGCCCTGCTTCAAGCACCAGTTATGAAACTGTTCTGAGGTTGGGGAGTCTGTTTAAGTGTTTTGGCGGGCGTACGTGGCCTGCTTGCTATGGTGTTCTCTTTTTTGGCAGTGATTTTTGTGTGAGAATGTTCTAGACGCTTCCATGGACGCGCATGATTCTTGACAGATTCGATAGCTAACTCATGCGCACCTGTTATGCATGATTGAGATGTGACCATGTACGTACAGGCTTAGGTGCGATGTGCATGCATTGCATGGGATGTGTAGTTGCTTGCTTGCTGCTTTAGCCCCTTTGCTGCCCGGCCGATGAGTCTTTAGTTATGAATGCATGCATTGGCCCCTCGTGTCACTTGTGCTGCACAGGTGAGCAACTTCAATGGGTGAGGGGCCGCACATAGTGTGTTGAGTATGCCCACCACAGTACCTCAGGTGGGCGTTGCTCAGGTGGGCGTTCAGGAGTACCCGAGGACACCTCCAACACCATTTTGACACCGCTTGCGTACCTGTGGACACTTCCGACACCATTAGTAGGCGGAGGCCTGACTCTCCATGGATGCAGGTGGCGGTGGTGGGACTGAACCTTAGTAGCTCCCGTTTTGAAGTGATGTTTTTGGAGGTGCTGGAGGCAGGTGGCGGTGGCAGAGTGCGTTTGTGTTACGTAACACGTAGGACTCTCATGTTCCTTTAGATTCGGCAGGCCTTCCTGCTGCCTGCTGGCGGCAGTCATTCTTTTTATGTATCAGTAGTGATGTAACTGTGGAGCTTCGGTGTTGTGATCTGGGCATAGCACAGGCTGGCTGTGGCGTTGGTGCTGTGCGTGCACGCATCTCTTGTTGTGAACTTGTATTTGCAATGGCGCGGGCCACAAGCATCTTATTGTGTGTTTTAACTCATACATCGACAGGGCGTGCCTACATCTCATGCCAACTTGTGTGTTGCATTCCAACACCACGAGACCACCACACAAGTCTCTCAACAAAAAGCTCTGCCCATTGTAGGCGTTTCAACTCACGCACCACAAGCGGTAGAATGTTCAATTAACATGCGACGATGTGGAATCAAAGAGAGGGTTCAAGCTGGCAGCAAGATACTATCCGCCGAAACAAGGAGCCATGTGCCTACAAAAGCATGCGCCTACAACTCAAGAACTGCATGCATCCACTGCACGTATCCCTGCAACTGCTCCCCTGCATTAAAATCTGAACCACTCACACTGCCCGTGCATGCATCCAGTACGTCATATAACGTAGGCAACAAGAAGCTCATCACACCGCCCGTGCATGCATCCAGTACGTCATATAAGGCAGCCGAGAAGCTCCAACAAGAGGCCTATTCGCTGCCTGCGACTTCGCAAGCTTATTCAAGTACACAGAGCTTGTATCTCCACCCCTTGCTACACAACCATTGGCAGCCACACCCTCTACCGCGCCCCCATCTCCCCCAAGCGTCCCCACGGGGACCCCCCCAACCACTCCTCCATCTCCCCCAACTGCTGCGGGGGTCTCTACTACATTAGCGCGATCCAGCAAACCATCCAGAGCCCTTTTTACCTCCGGCATACTCTCCAGATACTCCCTGTCTGGCAACAGCACCCTCATAGCCACCCCGGAGCCCCTCTCACCACCAGTCTTGCAAGAGATCTCTGGAGCAGGCATCTCTGCTGCACCTGCTTGTGGGCATGCTTCATGCACGCAGGTTTCCGCAGCATGCTGCTCCCGATCGCAGCCCCCTGCACTTGCGCCTGGGTTCTCCTTATCATTTACGTGAGCGCTGCTGGCAGTCGGTCCCTCACGGGCCGCCTCATCCTCTTCTAGGATACCAGCAAGAGTGCTGCGGGCACTTCTGGCAGTTGTCGTGGAACTGGACGCGGCTAAGGACTCTTTGTCTCCAGGGGTTGAGGGTGGTGGCCCCTCGCAGATGTTACTAACGATGGCTGTGTTGTCGTAGAACTCTCGGAGTAGAAGAGCAGAGGACTTTGCTCGGGCTGCAGCTGACATGTCTGCGCTGACAACTGAAAGCTTCGTGAGAAGGTGTGAGATGTCGTAGTCTAGCTTGTGGAGACATTTTGAGGCTCCACTGTGAGAGCCCTTGTCGTCTCGGGCTGCAGACTGTGGTGGCTCGTCGGCGGGTGTAGAGTTGCGGAAATCCTCAGCTCTGCCAGCAGCTTGAGAGTCTTGGCTTGGCTCATGAGCAGCTACAGATGTGTGGGCAGTGAGTTGAAATGTATACACACGTGAAAACGTGCGGGAGTTTGTACATCTGAGTGCAGTTCACATTCTGGATGTTCACGTTCTGTCCACGCGAATGGGATTTGAACGGAGGAGAGCTGCGGTGCTGCAGACACACAGGAGCAGAACTATGTATGTTGTTGCTGATCGAGGGATATGCTTGAGCAGTAGCTATGAAGGGGCAAGGAATCGGACCCGTGGTGCAGTTGGGCCGCTCACTCTCGATGTTGGTGCTGAGAACGATCGCATGTAGCATCTTAAGAGAATGTACTGCGGCCATGACATCACAGTCTTGTTGCCTTTTAACTGCAAAGCACTGTGATCACATCAGACATATCGATCACGGCTGATTTGTGCTGGTGCACACTCTCACATAATAATCCTGGCAAGGCATAATCTGCAGGCTGACAGCATCTGAGAAGGATCATACTCTGATGGTGCACTTCTTGCCGTACTTTGCTCACTGATCTGAGCAGTTCAGGACACCTCTGCAACAGAACTGCTGCCACCTCAGGCTCCATCCCACTCACAGAGGGCACAGAATGCACAGCTACCTGCTTCTGATCAGACTGCCGCAGAACAAGCTTTAGCATGTCTGGTAGTGGTGATCCCGAGCTAGCTTCTCCCGCTGCAGGTGCATGGTGTACATCTGTGATTGACACTGTCTCTAAGTTTTTTTGTTGCGATCCCCTGATATCATGCGAGGACCCCTCACCTTCGTCATGATGAATATGCATCTTTTCGGCCTCCCTGGTCAGGGCGGCTGCCCTGGTCAGGGCGGCAGCCCGCTGCTCTCTAGGACCTGTCCCTGCTCCATCACTCAAAACCCTCTCCGCAGGCTTTGCCTGGAAAGCCTTCATCCACTCCTTATGGGAGAAATAATCAGAAGCAGAAACACAAAAAAATGCTCGCCCGGGGTTCTGTTTCATGCCCCAGGTGCCCGAAACAGGTGCTATACGGAAACTGTGGCAAAACTCTTCATCGGGATCGCAACCCTCTGCAATCATCTCACTAACGTGCAATGTTTTCATATCAGCTCTGAACATGTCGTCAGTAACTGGAGGTGCAGAGACTGTAGGTGCAGTGACATCAGCCTGCAAGCCAAGACACAAGCGCCGTTAGCCAGTGCACAGAGGTCAATCATTCCTGAGAAGATCCAGCCAAGAGAGAGTTAGTCACCCAACAGGAAGCGAGCGACTCTTCTCGGTGTAGGACGACTGCATACGTAGATCACAAGCAAATCTTGCAACAGGCTTACCTGATTGGCCCCGAGCTCTGGACCCACCCACAGCACGAACTCCCCCTTCGTAATTGCGCCCCATCCTGTGCGAAAAATTGGAAAGTGGCCGCCATTGTCCTCGTGGAAAGTCAAGCTTTCCGAAAAGTCGTGCATCGAAAAGTCATACATCCTGTGTCAGATACACGCCACCGCAATCCAACGGGAAAGGAACCGAAGCCAACGACGTGTGGCGATAAATATGTATGTTCAGGAAGGTTAATGCGGCGGATAAGTGTCCAATGAATAGCAGGTTCCCTAGACAATTGACCGATGTGGTCGCTACATGCTCCAATATCCCTATACTGCTTTCAACATGGGCATAACCCTTGTGGAGGCAGGAACAAAGATTTTTTTTCATAACAGTAAGAGGAGGAATTCATGGACACCGATATATGGCCATAATCAATCGGAAACACAACCCAGAGACACCCCCATGCCACCATATGCATGCAACATATCCACCATGAGTACTTCCCCGTTGGTATCCACAGGTGCAGGAGCTGAAATGACTTTGTACAGCGAGTGTTTGGCATTGTGTTTCGTCATTACTATCGCAGTTTGGCTAAGAGTGCTGGGAAAGACTTTCGTGATGGTGCTGTTGTGACATTCGAGTGAAGTGGTGGAAAAATATTTTGTCTTAGTTGCTTTTGGCTATTTGGGTTCGTGCCTATTCACTACCTTTCCGGTTTGTCAAAGGACGAGTGCTGGCGGGCAAGTGCTCCCAAGTACAACGAGTGCTTGAAGGCGCGCACCCCAAGAACCACTGATGCCCCCTTTCTGGAATCGAGAATGTGCACACATGTAGCTCCTGGCAATAGAGGATCTTGCCTGTGAATAAAAGGAGCTATTCGGGAACCATGCAACAGTATCGCAATTCATCTGGGCATGCTGTTGGACGCCATGGCTAATGGCCGAGTCTCATCATGACTCCCGTGACAAGCCGGAACAGGAGTTCAACTGGGAGTGCTGAGGGCGAAGCCCCTCGTGGGTATGCAAAGAAGAAATGGTGTGGAGTCATCCTTTCATGCAAGAGGCAAGCCATGTTCGCTCAGATGTGAGAACGTGTTGAGCAAGGACGTTCCTTCAGCCAAAAGCTGCATGTCCAGCTTAAATGTTCCCGCACGCTACCATCTCTGCCTGATCCCCTCACCTATTTACCAAACGATTGTACGCATGCAGAACACCTTGGAACTGCCCTATCTGGCATTCTTGAGCACCATGATTCAAAATCCGCACTAGCAAGGCTAGCTGCCTGTTCCGCCACTTGCTGTCCTAGTCTCCAGCCCACACATCCAAGGCAGCCAGTGATCGACGGCTTCATGCCCTAGTTTCTGACAGCAGTGATCAAGATGCATAAGCTCTGCAACACAACTTGTCTGAGTGTCATGAACAGCCAAAGATCACCAATGTTGAGGTCTTCTTCGGAGTTCCTGACACCACCTTGTTGATTTGAGCGTCCATGCAGCTGGATATCCAGCCGAAAAGACTCCAGAATCCTTGTTCTTGAGCGCCCCACCTGCCTATCACTGGTACTCTGCCTACGGGCAGCTTCTTCTGGAGCCAGCCACAACGTCGTAGCACCAGCACGCCTGCCGCAGATGGTTCTCACACATGCCCATTCAATTCAAGCCCGTTTCAGAAGGCCAGCCTACGCCAGGCAGCAAAATTGTTGATCGTGCAGCTATGCTGTCTCGAGCATGCTGACACACGATCACCCACACGAACTCATACAAACACCTGAAGGTGTTGCAAGGTGTTGAAGAAATGACAAATGGATTGTTCTGGCCATGCCATTCTGGATACTCAAACTGAGATTATTTACTATGTGACTAGCAAACGGAAAGCCATACTATCAGCATGGTTGCAACGCAGTGCATGTGCCGAATCTTGTAGACATGTGATCTCACATGATCTGGGAATGACCAGGCCTGCACTGCACTCATTGCTGAAGGGCCTACTTCCCATACAGCATCCACACACCCCGTTGCAACTGGAACACTAACAAACTGAGGGGTTCAGATATAGCAGAGGCTAGGTAGTGTGCGGATAGCCATCATTGGCCGAACGCCGCTTTCTTCCATTTGTGGGCATCTGGCTGCCATACTTCCCCAGATGCAGGTGAAGATTCTCTGGGTGCACCAGAAGCCACGACGCGCGCCCCCCTAGGCTGATCTGCAGAGCTTGTCTCGCCCTCTGCAGCCGCATCCCTCCGCTCTTTGTTAACCTTCAGGAAGTCCTCCACATCTGCAAGCAGTCGGAAGACTGTTTCGCACGCTACGACATGTTGCACAAATGAATGGCTGGAATGGGCCGCTGGTTGGGATCTTAACCATTCGCCGTATCAGCGCTAAAGAATGAAAACACTTGAGCATAGTTGATCGGCTCAATAGGTGTGATTATTAGGTTTCTAAGTCCTGGTACATGACTTTTTTAGCACATGCCGATGTCTAGTTCTGTAGTTCTGGTACCCAATCTGGTACTGCAGTTCTGGTACTGCCTTGTCGGCTCGTAAGAAGGCATGAAACACAGCACGCAGGGATGTCACTGTAGTTATGGTATGGTACTTCCTTGTCGGCTTGTTAGAAGGAATCTAACCTATCATGTAGGGATGTCCAGCAAGTGTCAAGAGTCCTGGTACAGAGCGTCCGAGAAGCTTCACAAACACAAGACATGAGAAAAAGCTCTCAAAAACGAAGTTTGAATCTCATTGAAGCAATCAGCTGGTCCGCACCCTGGCCATTGAGAATAATTGTGGAGCTAGAGTGCTCTGGTGCATGGTACCTAGCTTCCAGCAGCAGTTTTTCTAGCAGAGAGCGCAGCCCACGAGCACCGGTGCCTGTCCGGCGGGCCTCGTTTGCAATGGACACCTGTGCGCACGGCGTCACCTCAAGCTTGGCACCATACAAGCCCAGCTCCACGGTGAACTGTTTCAGCACAGCATTGCGTGGCTCTGTTAGAGTCTTCACCAACTCCTGCACCACATGAACCATGGTTACTACCAGATAGTGATCATATTGATCACTTCCAGATATCAATCCCTTCCAGGTATTAATCACTGTTTTGGTAAAGGACAGGGCGGAGGGAAGTGACTTCCGTTTAAGAATCTTCCTCTTTCTTGCAGCAAAGGACAGAGGAAAGTGTGGGTACACAACAAGGTGATATTAGAAGAATGCCTGTTTGTGGATAAAAGCGAAGCTGCGCTTTTACCTCAAAAGGCAAGCAAGCCGCGAAGCGGCCTTGCGAGCCTTGTATTATAAAAAAGAAACTGAAAAGTGCAGGGAGGAATTGCACACCTCTTCAGTCAGTGTTCCTAGTGTAGCTACAGATGGGAAGCGTCCGACGAATTCTGGGATCAGCCCGAAGGAGATCAAGTCTGCTGACTCCGCCTGCACGATCGCAGACGACTCCTCCTGCTTGCTACCACGATCATCTTTGCCTGCAACGACCCCTGCTTGCATATCTACCTGCTCTTTCGACCGCAACTGCCTTGCAAACCCTAACCCTGGGCTGCGCCTCCTGTCTGCGACTATCCTGCCTAGACCCGAAAATGCTCCGGCGGCGATGAATAAAATATTGGATGTATTTAAAGCTTGCATTTCCATTTGAGCACTTGATCCGGCGCCTCCTTTGTTTCGCTTTGGAACGTACACCGTGGAACCTTCCACAATCTTCAGGAGCGCTTGCTGCACGCCTTCACCGCCCACATCACGCGATGCGGAATCGTTCCTGGATCGCCTTGCAATCTTGTCAATTTCATCTATGAATACGATGCCACGCTGTGCGGCAATGGGATCATTGCCAGCATTAGCAAGCAGCGTCGAAAGAATGCTCTCTACATCGTCTCCGACATACCCCGCCTGCATGCATAAACACACATACGTACTTGATCTTGGATATTCAACTTTCGGAACCTTTGCGGTTAGAAAGGTGCTTTGCAGTTAGGAAACTTCTTTGCAGACCGCCGATAAACACCTGATCCATGCTTGCATTCGTGTCAAAGTGAGGCCAGTCCAAGTCGCAGAGCCATTGTGCCGGATGATTACCTAGCATGCAACTTAATATCAGCATGATCTTCAGGTGGAAACTCGTCGGGCGATGGCAGTAGGAGTCCTGTAATGAGACTCAGGAGACGTACTTGTGTGAGAGACGTTGCATCGACAATGGCTACAGTGACTCCTGCGATGCGCGCCATGGACTTTGCAAGAAGAGTTTTGCCACAGCCTGTTGGGCCCACAAGCACCACGTTGCTCTTCTGCACCTCCACATCAGAATGCTTGGATTCCAGACTCACCCTGTCGCCTCTGCTCTGCCTGTACAAGCGACTGCATTCTGTCTACAAAGAGCTGCGATCAAATTGGACTGCATTTGTATCAAGCAGCACTGCAACGATGGCGCATGTGTGACAGTGCATGTGTTCTGACGTACACAGCAATCCAATAAAGTACTGTTGCAGGTGCTTCGGGGCTTTCAATTCAGGGCTTTGTGGATCATGCCATGCAGCAGACAATGTATGAGAAAACTCGTTGTGTTACATATTTGAGACACCTCTTTGTGCTGCAGGACTTCTGTGATGGTGCTGCTGCGGAATTTGAATGATTTGAGTGCTTCGTACTCTGATCTTGCATTCTATTCGGGCCTTGCCCATCCATTGCCTTTCATGATTGTAACATTTGCTTAGTGCTGCATGCATGCACTCAAATTGTGCGATGACCAGCAAGGACTTGCGTGATGACAACTGTGAGCACGAACTTGAGGTCAGAGAGTCAAGTGGATAGGTGTGAAATGACGCAACCGGGCTTCAGTATGGATGTCTGGATGCTGATGAGAGCACATGAACATGACACATGCAGGAGCTCGCAGGGAATTCATCCATGTATCCACAATTAGACTAGGGTGCGCACTGTAACACAGCAACTGCAGCGTCTGAGGCACGCGTCACCGCAGAAGAGATTCGCGAAGCAGCGTCAGCAGCCGTAGTCCGCTCTGGGCCAGAATTACGTGACAGATAAGGGCCAGAGGAGGATCCACGGCTGGAGGAGCTCATGTCTGGTATGTGGACCCCCCCAGACCCGGAGGCAGATGTTTCCCACGCGCTGCGGAGATCAGGTGTTCCAGCCTCCAGCTGCTTCCGTGCTGCACAACAGGAGCTGTTGTTGCGCGCAGCCTAGTCTATGTTGATGTCTTCTGTTCTGAGGTGGAGCGGTTGTACATGGGCAATAACTACAGAACAATAACTAAGTGCAAGAAAGAAGCTGAGGCGTTGTCCCGGTCTTTGACCGTGTTTGAGCACTAGGTTTCGAGCACTAGGTTTTGAAAGCTAGGTTTCGAGCACTAGGTTTTGAAAACTAGGTTTCGAGCACTAGGTTTTGAAAGCTAGGTTTCGAGCACTAGGTTTTGAAAATAGGTTTCGAGCACTAGGTTTTGAAAACTAGGTTTCGAGCACTAGGTTTTGAAAATAGGTTTCGAGCACTAGGTTTTGAAAACTAGGTTGTGAAAACTAGGTTGTGAAAACTAGGTTGTGGGTGTTTGAAAATGTTTTGAGAACTAGGCTGTCCTCATTGCCCACAATCACATGGACATGTATACACCAGCAGGTGCACAACAAGATGTGCCGCAGTCGAGCAGATGTCCCCAACTTTGCAGAGATACTTCTGGGCCAACCTGAAGGAAGGAATGGTAGCAGGCGTAGCAATGCAGCGGTTCTGTAGCATGAATGACAAGGTTCGCACGTTTATTTCGGTCTGTAGAGGCTTGTTCAGCTCTCTGCACACGAATCATGTGGCTGTGGAGGGCCACGGCCAGAATCTTCTTCGCCCGCTCCTGCCCGATCACATCCTTATCGAGCTCCCTCTTGATCTCACCTGGAACAAGGTGTTGAGGTGATGAGAGCATGCCTCCTGCCACCTGAACGCAAGCACAGATGGTCATGGTTGTGGCCACCGTGTCAAGCCAAACGGCAATGAATCGGAGAGAACCGAACGGCCAGAAGCAACATGTTAAATCAAAACCACCCCTTGCCTCAAATGGCACAACTGTATTATCACAAAATTGCATCACATCAAGAGTATGCTGCAACAGTACGTTGCGTACAGTTACTTCAGGATTTTTGTGTTCATGCCTATGAACTCTCTTTTCTGCTATTCACAGAGGATCCTGAGTGCAGGTGCACAGCATTGCCGGTTCCTATGTTCCACAGAAGTTGGCTTGTTGATTTGATGCGTGAGTCTGGTACGAGGTATAAAAGCGTGGAAGATTGGCTTGCAACAGAACCAAACCACTGTGCGCAATGGGCGTGGCGTGCATACAGTACCAATAATAGAAGCTTGCACAGGCACAATAAACTTGCTTTCAGGGTAACTGAAGCTGTGCAGGAACGTTCCATCGCCCCGGCAGACAGGAAACCGAATGCAGGCATGGTTTTGTGTTCAAGCGATCATCAAACAACCATGAAAAAGACTCTCACTGCTTACATGCAATGTGCAAAGAAAAGAGTAGAGCTGCTGAATCTTCCCCACTCCAAGATGCATGCCAGAAGCCGAACAGCAACTGTAATGCCCATGTTGTTGCAACCAACACAGAACACCACCACTTCACTTGAAAAGCACAACAACGCCATCACGAAAGTGTTTCTTAACTAGCAAACTAGTATTTATCACTACGCTGATAAACTACTACGTTGATTTTCTCATTTCGCTCTTCATCATGACGCTCAACAGGCAGGCAACACAGATAGCATAGGTGCAGCAAGCACTCAGATACATGTATTCACGTACGGCATGGCACGCATCCGGTACGGTACGCATCTATTCACGTCTATTGTACCGTACGTGTTTCTTCACTCGAAATCTGTGAGGAGGAGGTGTTGGTCTGTGCGGCATACTCGAAACCAAAAAGAAAGGGTAGCTCATCAGCCTGGTCGATTGCACATGGGTTATACCCGCATCCAACAGGAAGAGGGCATGAGCTCTCCAAGCAGAGAACGCACCGTGGTACCACCCATAAAAGGAGCACCGCCAAAACTGCTGGAGATTTCTACATCGTCGCCTCTAACAGTCTCCTGCTGATACAACGGTGCCACTGTTGCTGAGGCACTTGTACTGCTGCCCTGCAGGGTCTGACGATTTCTTCGCAGAGAGCTGTTGTCCTGGGCCTGCGTTGTGGACATGCGCCAAGTCTGGTCTTGACCTAGAGCTTGGTTAGATGAGGGTGCCACGGGCCTTGTGTCCCTACTGTTCCGCACCTCATCATCTGTGAGACGATGTACTGACTGCAAGAACTCAGATATGTTCAGGAACGATGAAAAGTCAGGAATGAGCCTGTGCAATGTCAGTTCGTTTGCTGTTGGACGCTCTGTCTGCATCTCAGAAAACAATTGACTTGTAAGCCTCAAAGAGCACCCATGATCCGAACCAATGTTCAGAGAATTATACGATGTCGTATGGTGCGTACGTTGCATCTCTTGCAGTAGTACACATGCTGGACTGCTTGGCTTGGCTTGTGAACCTGTGAATTGGACCATCTTCTCAGGGAAACCCTCCACACCCACAATATGATACCCTGTTCCGAACACAAAGAAGATAGTATCGTACCACGGCTGGCTTCGTGGCAGGAATCTCCATAGGCAGGGCTGTCATCACGGCATTTCGCCAACAGGGGCATCGCAATGTAGGAGGGCAAGATGAATCGCAGTCTAGTCCTCCCATAAACTCCTGAAAACGACAAAGCGAGGCGTTTGGAGCCCAATACAGGAACGCAGCAATCTTTACATCAAAAGCTGGGAAATTGCGATGTGACGCTACATTTCGGTATCGGTGCCATGGGAGCGCACTTGTGAAGGAGGGACTGCGCTAGAGTAGCGAACACCATGTTGAATTAACTGGCGAGAGCCCAATTCACTTGCGCACGAGACGAGCGCGCGTGCACGAGCTAGGGACATGGTGCTCGTGCAGCCTGACTATGTTAAAGCCACAAGCGCCCACTATCGATGTCACAGATTACCGATGCCCCACAGTACACCGCTATGAACGCACTTGGATTGGTTTGTATTGATCATATCATGGAGAAAGAGGTGATACATGGACTTTGGATACATGCATGTTCGCTGACTCAATGGCGTTTTCTCACATGAGCGTGCTGGAGCTCCAGCACATGGAGGCTACCAATCCAGCTTCTTGGTACGATCGAAAGGTGGGTCCATGCCCAGTAGTTACCGTCGTTTGGGATGCATGCCGGTGTGGTCTGTTCAGCTTTTTCGAAGTGACTTCTTCAGGTCTGTATACTAAACCATCAAACACGTTGTCTCTATTTCAAACTGATGCAAGTGGCAGTGGTACAAGCTTTCTGAATGCCTATGCTTTGAGAGAATTGAATTGTTGCCTAATTGTTGTGCAGTTGTTTATTGCATGGGCTCCAATTGTCTCTGGGATATGCGCCCAGGATGGCAACAATCTGGAAAACTGCTCGCAAAAGGCTCAAAATTGGCAAAACACCAGGATTATTCTGCCCTTGGTGGCAGCCACCGAGCTTCCTGGATTGCGGTCCTGCAATCAATGGATCCTAGATTCTCATTTCATTTGGATGGGCGTCACCAGACCATTCAAGATCACATGTTGGATAGCTGATTCCATACTCTTATTCATCGTAAGTATGTGGCAAATCGGCTCCTCGTGGCCCTGCAGATTTCGCTCAAGGAGGAGCGAGAGAATCTGACATTCTTGTCCTTTGACAACGTGCACCCACCAACACTGTAGCATCTGCTGTATACAGCAGACCGGATCTGCCTGATCTTGGCCCTGGATACCAGGCTGAGAGAACACTGCAAGTCACAAGTAACGTGTAAGTACTCGAGTGTACATGCTCCTACCACCTGTACACTACAATCATGTGCACAATGCATCACAAAGACGTAACATCACTGGTGAGCCGTGCCCGCCAATTACTTCCCTTAGTGAGCGGCTTTCAGCTGGCCCAGCTTCGAGTGCTGTTCTCGTGCTTCATCGAGTTCTTTTTCGATCTTCAGACTTGTGCCACATCCTTTCAGAATGCCTGAGTATATGTACCAGCCAGGAGACGACGCACAGTGCTGCCCTCCACAGCAGAACTCAACTTTTCCTCAGTGAATGTACAGAAACTTACTGGCTGCTGTCATGAGCTGGACAGCCTGGAGACTGAGCCAGTGCTGCGCACTCTGCATGACTTACAGCAACAGCAAGAAGACTGCTCTGAAACCACGCCAGCAACGCATTGACCAGTTTCTAAATCTAGTCGCTGCACTAGTACTGGAGGGCAAGCATTCTGGTCGCCCGAACACCTCCGCTGTGCCCCTGGGTGCTTACCTAAGGCAAGGCAAGTTACCACCGGCTCTGTGTCACGCCCTTTCTTGCTTGCCCGTGCACATCCTGCTGCCAGGTCGTCCTGCACTGAAGTTGCTGTTATGGCTGGGGCCGCCCTAGGTGGCTCCCCCGCTCTTCGGAGTGCTGAGGCCCATTCAATTTGGGGTTGGTGTAATGTTTTTTCCTGCGAGCAACCAGGCCGCACAACCAAAAAGGGTGGATCGGGGTGGAGAGCAGGCCCCTCCAGCAGGGGAAGTCCTTGCTGGCACCGCCAGCACTCTCAGTCTTTTCCCTTCAGGGTTGGCGTGATCCTTGATGGTTTTTCAGAATATCATAACTTTACTCAAAAGAAAAGATGTTCAACATCTTTTATTATGAGTAAACAATATGCCTAATAACTGCCTTTCCGGTTCATAAAAGGTTCTACTGAAAAGACATTTTTCAGGGACTATACGTAGCGCTATACTTAGCTTGAGCATCGGCCTAAGCGCCATAGTGGAAGAATTCATCCAATTCGTTAGAGGGGAGCTGCCAGAGACCCAAAGCGGAGCGGCCCTATTCCTACTCTGTTGGTGGAAACAGTGGGGGTGTCTCTAACGACAGAGCTCTCTAACGGCAGAGCTAGCAGCAATGTCACGGTTCCTAGCCCCATACACTCTGCCTCGGTCAACTCAGCCAACGCCCGTGCCAGGTTCGGGGTAGCTGCGGCTAGCGCAAATCTGTAGCTGCTTCTGCGTATGCCCTGAGGGAAGACCGCTCACCTGCTGTGGTGGCTTCCTCGTTCCCACTTCTGACTCTTCTTGATGAGGACACAAGCCTGCCAAACGACACCTGTGATGATACGGCACTTGTTGGTACAGTGAACACAGTATATAGTCCAAGCATAAAGTCCAAGCCTCTTATATTCTGCTGATTGGTGCTGCTCTTGCTGATGAAGCGGCCCATGATGCTGCTCCTGGGCGTGCCTGTAAGATTGGTCATCGTTCTGTGAGTCCTTTGACTTTGCCTGCCTGGTCGCGAGAGGATCATGGTTGTGACTGTCCTTTCCCCACCCCTTTGGGGGTGCTGAGGCCGAAGCCCTTGTCGGGTATGGCGTGGCCCCCGATTAGGTTCAAAAACGAATTCCTCACCCCATGCGTTAGTCTGAGGATGCATGTGCAGTACATTACAGTATGCATAATGCATGTTAATGCCAATGCAGTAAAATGCATAAGGTTGCTGCCCATGAGATGACGTGACATTTCATGAATCATTTATGAAATGTGTCTTTCAGCAAGCCTTTTCTGCAAGCCTGCCTGGGGGTCAGCTCTAGCCTCACTAGCAAGCCTTTTCTGCAGATTAAGGGCGCAGGCTTTTAGGTTCTGCGCTAATACCGAAAGCGCCCAACCCAGGAACGATGGTCGTATTCTACCGTATCGTATAGGCAGTAGCTGGGGTGTTCGTAATACATGATTCCATGCTGAGGTGGGCAGCAGAAGAGTTGAAGGATGGTGCGAATGTCTTCAGCACCGTGGTTATTAGTGGGTGGTTGCTGTGATGATTGTTGTTTCGGCTGGAGTGATATTTATATCATGTTTTGAGAATGTACACACGTGCTACACAACTGAGGTCCTGCAAGGTTTGTAGACCTTTGGATCGATTCTAGAAGACCTATTACAGGTTGCACTACTTCTTGTGGACATTGTGCACTGCTAGAGTCTGCCTGGTACGGCTTTTGTAATAGACTGTGACAGGTCTGATAGTGACATGTCTAGAAGGCTGCAATGGTAGGTGCCGCTGCACACAGCGGTTACCAATTCTGTTACTATATTTCTGCATAATTCATGAACACATGTGTTCATGAATCATAAAGAAAAAGTCAATTGATACATGTATCAATTGAGTTGCTCAAGAACAAGATTGGACACGTCGCCCATGTCTCGACTCGATGCCCTCAACCAGACGGTAATTAAACCTTCTCACAGCAATGAATATGTTGCGTGTTGTAGTGGGTTCTGCTGGGAATCTAGTACATGCACCACCTTACAAAAAGAACTTGTTGTATAACCAGGCTTCCTTTACAGCAATGCACACATTCACAGAAAATTCATTCTAAACGACGAGGTAGAGCCTACAAGACTCCCGTTGCCGAAGCCTCATGGTAGATGCTACAGGCTTACAAGTGAATTCTGAAGCAAACGCCAGACGTGCCAGCGCACTACGGCCTTAGCGGCTGCATGGCGCATTGTTTGATCTGCCAGATCTACAGACCTTATAGTTTCGCCGGAAAGGCGAGAGAGCGGGCGCTGTTATTTCAGGTCGTTGAGACGCAGAACCAGAGGGATGGGTTCGTTCTTCAAGTTTGCTCTTGAAAGAGTGTCAATACACCTGCTACAGGCCGAATGGTTGGCTACTGCTCGCAAAAAGCGTGAATATGCGAGTTGTGCATCTGTCACAGTCGTTGATTTGCGGCAGCAAATCTAAAATCTCCCCATGCTGTCCGCTCCTGACAGCCTGACGCATCTAGAGAAACCCTGCAGAGCAGCCGCCTGATTCCCTGTCACAAAAATGACCCAGTAGCACGTGCTAGTTTGCCATCCATCACTTGCAATTGTGCATACATGTCGACGCCGATATCGATTCAGCCTTCGAATTCAGGTTTTGGGACACGGTCGCGACCTCTCCTGCTGATTGCAGTTGAAGTTGGCACACCAGGGACACAACACTAAGAGACTAATTTCTGGAGAAAAGGAATGAAGATTTTCTGCGCACAGAAAGTGTACTGATGCTGTGCTGCAAAACAATTTGTACCCAAAATATGCCATTTCTGATGAAACATATTTCGTGGGGGGCTGTGGCCACATGTGGCGTCTGCGCCGAAACCTGCGCGCGTTGCGCTCCCACATATATAGGCACGCCGTCACCTGCAACGGTACGTTTTCCTCGCCTTGGAGTTTCCTCTTCCCTTCCTTTTGTCTTCCATCTTGCCACCTTTCCGTCTTTATACCTTAACTTCCCCCTCCCCTCAACGCGACGATTGTACAGCGAAAAAACGTTCAATACTACAAGCACCTTCAGGTTTGTCTCTTCCTGATTCAGTCGATACCGTCTCTTGCCGCTTTTCCCGGGTTGTGCCGAGATGCAGACAATGCGATGTTGATCGCAAGCGCTCAGGGATCGGAAGAACGATAGTACGCCAACAGTTTCGAGCATAGGCTGCTCTGTTTCACGATCACCTCTGCTGCAAGGCTTGCGGTGGCAGAACTGTTGCGTGGTTGTTCATTGGATGATTCGCAGCATCCCACGTACTCGTAATTGTAGCAGCCTGGGTGGTAACAGTTCACGGACCCCCCACTTGTTCTCATACGATCGAATACATCACACTGCAGATGTTTTTTGCGTTGTGTCGTGGCTCCTCCGTAACGCGTCTCGTTCAGGTTGCACTTGATGCCAAGCACTGCGCATTTAACTGGCTGTTGTGCATGCAGAATTCAAGTTTTTAACATGACTCAGGCACCTGCATCCACTCACTTCGCATTCGCTCTGGCCGGACGTGACAACGCTTTCAGCGCTCCGTTCCGTCAGCAGACTGCTCAGCTGCCTCGTGGAATGAACATGTCCTCTTTGGCAGGTACGATTGGATTCCCTGACGGCGTGTTTGCTAGGTGGTAAAGGTGTCCTGCTCAAGGAGCTTTCGCATGCAGGTGCTCCGCCCACCGGCGCAATTCCAACGCTCGGTAACACCGGCATCAAGTTCAACAGCAGCCGCTGGACAACCGTTGGTGAGGAGATGGGCCTCTCTGTCTTTGACACGAAGGGTGCCATGGATTGCATTCAGAATGTACGCTCCGCTGATGTGGTGCATCATCATGCGCACTCATGTTGGCACAACACAGTCTGGATTTCGTCCATGTACAATGGGGTTACCATTGTCATTCTTGTGCAGGGCCCAGATGAGGCTGCAACGAAGCGCGTGCATCCTGCTGCTATCGCTCATGCCAACCGTGTTGCGAGGGCTCAGCAAGTGGGTGTGACTTTCTATGGCTTCAAGGTGTTCCCCGATCTGACCCCAGGTCGGGCGTTCATGTGGGGCTCTGTCCTTGCTGCATGGGCAGTGGGAACAGTCGCACTCACCTCTGCCAGGGCTCTTGATATCCATTCGGTGCGCACTCCAAACGAAATCCCGGTCCATAACCCGTCCGTCCATAGATGGTGTCCATACACTTCCTCCTTTGTGAATGTCATCAATTGTCACTGGGTGAGTACGGCATTTGCATACAGCAGTGGCGTCCATTCAACAGTATTAAAGGGCACACTTCAGATAAGTGAATCTGCTGCAGGTTGACGAAGTGAAGTGTAAGCTTCAAGCCGCCTTTGCGCCTCTTAAGGAGTCTCTGCACCGTCAGGCTGGTGATGCCCGAAGCTCCATCGAGCTGAAGGAGCAGCCAGCAGCCATCCAGCACCTTCAGAGCTTCGGTAGCAATTTGCGCCGCGCTCTCAACTAACCTGCCAGTGCAACATAAGTGTCCATGCAATCTCAACAGGAATGTGTGTGACACTCCAACCTGGCTGCAGCTCATGTGATGTGGGTGATGTGTTGTTGTGCAGCAACTGTGCATGTCAATTTGTGGCATGCATAGAGTAATGAAGACTGATGGTCAGGCCCTCAGAGGCAAGAGAATGCAGCTCATTTGAGCTAAATGGAGGCGGTAGTTGTGTAGGGCTTGCACTCCCAGTGGGAGCGCTCACCATCCTGGGTAGTGAGGAGCAGCATCTGATGATGGAATAGTGTTAGAGAGTTTGTCATTGTTTGCTGGAGCTGCTGTGGTGGTGGTACGCTGTCTGAAAACCATTGAGTTGATGCCTTGGTTGGTATGACGGCGGAGTGTGCACAGCTATGCTGAATGGTGCATTTCGCCATTGAATGGTAGCAGATACCAGTACTACTACGTACAAAATATGCCTTGACCAGCATCTGTATCTCGGTGTGATTCATGATTGTTTC
The DNA here is from genome assembly GCA_032359135.1 of Ulvella scutata. Lineage (NCBI taxonomy): Eukaryota > Viridiplantae > Chlorophyta > Ulvophyceae > Ulvales > Ulvellaceae > Ulvella > Ulvella scutata. Next base: position 19,115 of record JAUMHD010025376.1, on the reverse strand, counting down.
CAACGCTGAAGCTTAGTTTCCTTGTTTTGGTGATATTGATGTAACAGTCTGCTCACCCATTGCTCTGCCCTCGTACAATACCCACACAGAACGTCACCTGCACGGGAGAAGGTGTGCCACGGACTGAATGGTCGAACAAGGTTTGTCAGAACGGTGCAGTTGGGCATGTGTTGTCAAAACTGGAAAAATTCGGTGTTAAATTCTTGTTCAACTTGAGGGATACCATTTGGAACTGTGAACAAGCCCCTGCCTGAAAACCTGCACACCAATTGTGGCCGATCCATAACATGCATGCACGACAGCGTCAGCTGCCGCGCAAAGTCGGGATCGACATCAGCGCTCTCAAAAGGGATCGATGCACCTAGGGGGGCAGTCCTCGACGTTCTCTGCATCGCTTCAAGGTCAGCCAGTTGCAACCCGTGATAGCACACATACGCGCGCCCATGTTAGAGGGATAAGAATTGTGGCCGGATATCATGCATGTAACCGCACAGATGTGCCAACTGCTGCAACTAAAGAGACAAAGGCCACCGCAAAATTCTGTGTGAAGTTCCTGGTCATACTTCCATGCATTGCAGTCCTTCTCGTCGATGCAGGTCTGGTGGTGGGAAGCCGTCATCAAGAACCACTGGCAACACCAGTGATATGCAGCCGCAACAGTGCACACCCACCGCACCTGTGGCCACACCTGTGCCCCCACAGGTGCGGCCACAGCGACATTCAGCCACAACACTGGTGATGATACCGAAGGTCTGCTATCGTTCTGTTGCAGAAAATCTCAAAAACAATATCTTGCAGAGTGGACAATCTCCTGCTGTGCCATGTGATGGATGTTCGTCTGTAACTTTCTTCCCTTCAAAAAACAATATCTCTGCAACTGCGACAACTGCGACATAGTTTCGTGAGAGGGGTGGACACTTGCTCTGCATGTTTCATCAGCGTCCACACGGGCAGCTGGGGAACCTTCCAACAGCTCTGTGACCACAGAGGGGTCCGGTCGAGAGCATTGATCACCAGTGTCGCTTAGATAGAACAAACCTGAATAGTTGGTTCTATTTCTTAGGTCTGTCACCTGACAAATTAAGCGACGCTGGTGATAATAATCACTGGTCCAGGGGCAGGCTTGCACCATCCCACCAGTCTGTTCCCCCCCCCCCCCCTCCCTCTCTTCGGAGCGCTGAGGCCCGCTCCTTGCGGTGTTGGCGCGATTCTTGCTTTTTCTCCTTGCGCTTGTCACGGGCTTTCCATTTCCAGAGCCATCTTTCCAAAACATTGCAGCCCCATTTCCAAACTGTTTACAAACCGCAAAGGTAGTGAACAGGCACGAACCCAAATATGATTGTGTGTAAAGTTACAGGCATGAACCCAAATATGAGCCCCAAACATGAGCCAAAAGCCCAGCATTGCAGCCCATTTTCCACAACATTTCGCAGCATAGACGCCTTTAGTAGACAGACCCTTGCCCCTGGAGTAGGATGTGACCCTTGAGTAGACGCCTTGAGTAGACCCTTCTCACACAGCAGCCTCCAATGTAGTAGTTGGCTTTGCGTATACGGGTACCCGCGTGGTTGCTTCTGCTACTGCCTTCCTATTCGTGTGCTGCAGCGCTGTTCATGGCATCTATCCAAAGTGGCAGACACATTGAAAGGAGGCTGAGAGGAGCAGATAAGATTCACTATGGGAAGCAGCACAACACAACACACAACACAATACACAACTTGTTGTGCACGTTTCGTGCTTGTGAGCCGCGCCCTTCTCGATGCGAACACACAACACACAATACACAATACAATACACATCATGATGATCCACACAATACAGCACAGCACAACACAACACAGTACAACACAAGCAATCACAGCCCAGGTAGCACCACAGCCAAGGCACCCAACAGCCTCCAAGACATCTCTTGCTTTGAGGGTCAGACGCAAGCACTGCATGATTTTACTTGTGTGTGTTTGCGTAGGTCACTGTGCAGCTCATGCCTGCATAGGTCACCGTGTGGCAGTCATCGAGGCCTCATGCAGTGCAGTGAGCTGCGTTTGGAGCACTTTTGGAGCACACGATTCCCTGTCTGGCCTGGCAGGCATGCCACAGCTGCAGCTGCAGCCGCAGCTCCTCAGAATCTTCAACAGAGCCACCCACAGAGCCTTGCATGCCTTGGACCCAGCTGCACGGCACCGCCCAGTAAACTACAAGCGAGGAAGCCAGGGAGAAGCGCTCTGGTACGATTCTGGTCGAATCTACTACAGTAGCAGCTCGATCATCAGTCACTTGTGTTTATCCGGAAGAAAGCTGCCAGGAAGATGAGTTCAAACAGCTCTCCATACGTTAACGTTAAAACGACGCTCGTGTATCCGCCAGTCACTACACTCCGCCACCTTTGGGCAGGTGCACAGGTGCTTGGATTAACTAGACGTTACTGTATATCAATGGCATCATTGCTCCTAGTCCTAGTGGTAGAGAACACGGCCATGGTTCCTGGTTCGGGCGCTTTTGGGATTAGCACAGAACTTTACGAAGTGACAAGAGCTTCTTGTGCGGGTTCCCAAGCCTTCACATAGAGTCACGCTGTGTGCCCAGTCCTGTGCGCTGCACCTTGAAAGATTCTTTGAAGGGGGCAGTGCTACATGCTCGTGACTGTGGACAGGCACATTCAAACATTCAAGAGCTGCACTGTGACTGCGGGCGGTGCTTGTGAGTCGGTGTGTAGCCAGTCTATCTATCTTCACCACTGGAAATCTGAACCCGAGTGGAGGGTTTGTTGCATCCTACTGCGGAGATTGAGTAGGGGTTCAACGTGCGGTTGCACGTGAAGGTTGAAATATCTTTGAGTGAAGTGTTGGTACTTCTATGTTGGTCGTTTCTGGCTAGTTGGGTTCATGCCTATTCAATACCTTTCCGGTTTGTAAAGGATTACCTTTCCGGATCATACACAATCGTACGAGATCAAGAACGTATGCGTAAAGTCACAGGCATAACTCCATAGAATGGCTCATGTACCAGCAAATCATCGCACGAGATCAAGAACAAGCCATGCATGCATGCAGCCCTCAACACACATGCACACAGATACATACAACACATCAGGTGTCAAGCTTGATCAATTGATCAAGCAGGTAGGGTGGCTACAGGGGTCTCCACCTGCGAGTGCGTCGCCAATGAGCATGGTCGCGATGATGACCGGGAACATCCAAACAAAGCCATCCATGAGCCACACAGGGGCGCCAAAGCCCCACACCAGCAGCACTGCAGCCATTCCCAGCAGCGCCAGCTCCTCCACATCCACCAGGCACGCCAGCCACCCCGCTTGATGCAGAGGAACGACCCCCCAGAGCACCACCACGTGTGTCAACTGCAGCCACCAAGTGAGAGATTGCATCGACAGGGTTGTGGAGACACTGAGGACTGAGGAATAATGCATGCCAGTGCAAGAAGTTGGGAACCGAACCTTCAGGGTATTGTGCTGTGTCAGAACACTAAGGGCTGAGGGGACTGACTGTCCACAGCACTGAGGAGCAGTGATCACCAGTGTTGCTTCATTTGTCAGGTGACATACCCAGAAAATGTTCCCAAATAATTAGGATTGTTCTATCAAACTAAGCGACACTGGTGATCAGTGCTGAGGGCTGAGGAGAGATAGTCTCTTACAAACCGGAATGGGAGTAAATAGGCATGAACCCAAATAGCCAAAAGCAACCAACACAAAACGTCCACCACTTCACTCGAATGGCACAACAGCACCAAGAAGAGATAGTATATGAAAAAGAAAAAAAGTGCTGGGAAAGACTTGTGATGGTGCTGTTGTGCCATTCGAGTGAAGTGGTGGATATTTTTGTCTGAGTTGCTTTTGGCTATTTGGGTTCATGCCCATTCGCTACCTTTCCGGTTTGTAAGACTACTGATATGAAAACGAGAAAAAAAAGCTAATTGGGAACCACGCCATACCCAAGAAGGGCTTCGGCCTCAGCACCCCCGAAGGGGTGGGAAAGACTCTCCACATAACTGAGGACTGAGGTGAGATAGTATCTTAAAGAAAGGGGTGTTACAGGGGTGCCCCGAACAGGGGTTTTACAGTCACACAGATCAGGGTTCATCAGAAAATTTGCCTTTTTGGGGAGATCAGGGATCACGTCGACTGCGGTGACATCAGGAATAAGTTCAGGAATCGGGACAGAGTAATGGTTTCTGCGAAATACATCAAAGTATTCATTTTGGGGGTTACATACATCTGACAATTCATAATTTTCCATGGTGACCGCGATACCAGTTAACATATTTGGCTGACAGTGGCTGGCAAGCTGTTTCTAACGATCCCCTCATCCACAAACAGCGGGCTGTGAAATGGGGTACAGTTACAGACGAACATCCATCACATGGCACAGCAGGAGATTGTCCACTCAGCAAGACATTCGCAACGGCGCTAGAGCTAGAAAACATCAAACAGACGTCCTGTGAAAAGGCATCAAGCTGCAGAGCATTGAAAACGATGAGAACTAATACTGATACTCACACACTCATGCACACTCAATACAAATCATTCATGTTCATATATTCACACAGTCACGTCACAACATGCAGCAACGTTGGAAGAAAGGAAAGGGGTTGGGGGGGGGGCAGCAGGGGTATCGTTAAGGAATGGGGAAAGCCTATTTATGTCAGGCAAATGATTTAACGTATTCTTTTGGGGCGGTGTTACATGCAACAATTCATGATTTTCCGGGGTGGCCACGATAGAAGTTAATTAATTTGGCTGACAGTGGCTGACAAGTTGTCAATAACGATGATACCCCTGGGGGCAGTGGAGGCACACCTGCACCCCCACCACTAGCGCCACCTGAATTGCACTCCTCTCATGGTCCGAAAACAACCCAAAAATAAGGCCCAAAACAACCGAAGTCCCAAACATCCACTTTCCCAGTTCCCACAGAGGTTTCCTTTCTTCTACAGGGTTCTCATTGCCACATGCATTGCTCCTTGCATCCTCGCCAGAATATGCATGCATGCCAGAATATGCATCCTCGCCAACCTCGCCAGTATAAGCATCATCATCATCATCACACACAGATCGCCTACCTGAGCGCACCTCGCCATCACTGCCCCTCATGCATGCATGTCCATTCCCTGGACTAGAAACTCGTGTGCCTGCTGTACCGTGTGCCTTGCTGGGGTGCCGATGCACATGCGCGGTGGAGAGACCGGCAGCCGAACTCAAAACACTGCTGTTCCTGACAAAGGGGTCAAAAGAGCTAGGGTTTAATCCATGCGAGAAATTCTGGCAGGTGCCACTGAGACCATTCAGCAGCCGCCCTGGGCTCACAGAGCTCTCCATTGGGGGGCTAGAGGGGGGTCCAGTGGGGCTGGGCCCCCCTGGACCCCCTAGAACCAAAGAGAGGCGCAGGGGGTTTTCCAGAATTTCTCGCATGCATGCATCTGCGTCTTGTCGATCGTCTACGGTTGCGCTGAAAGGTTCCAGGGGGCATATGTGTACATGCATGTGTGGAGACTCAGGGTCTGAGGTTTGAAGGCTTTCACATTGAGCGGCTGCGGTGGGTCCAAGCCGTGAGCTTTGTCGTCTGCGTGGCTTAGGGGTGGTGCCTGTACTAGCAACAGCGATAGAAATAGGAACAGCGACTCCACTACCAATGCAAATAGCAACAGCAGTAGCAGAAGGCTAGCGAGTAGCTGCCGCACCTGACATCTCTGAGCCACAGTACCCATCAATGAAGTCGCTGAAACTGGCAGCCGCCATGCTCCGCGGCATCATCGCTTGCTCGGCCCCCGCCCCCTCCTGCCGTGCCCCACCCAAGGGGGGTCTTCCAGCGCACTCACAGCCCCCAAGCGCATCCTGTTGCCCTTGCCACCAACACTGCGGCTCCCCCTCAGCACCACAGAAGGCGTGCTGGAGCTGATGCTGGTGCTGGTGTTGGTGCTGGTATGAGGCTGGTGCAGCTACTGCGGAGCTCATAGCGCCTTCCCACACTGGGCCGCTCCCCAACGGTTCTTCCATGCATGGGTACTGTAGGCCCCCTGCAGGAGGTCATGCATCATCAATCACTCATGATTCATCATCACTCATGAATCATCATCTTAGTCCCTACGTTCAAGGATGTGTGACACAGGCACGGCCACGGCCCAACAACAGATCTGGAAGACGCAGTTTCTTTGATACCATGGCCAGAAACACAGTTAGGGTTTGGCAGCGGTCAGAACAATAAGCGATACGAAGCCCCACCCACCCCCCCCCCCCTCCTCCTTTCTTGATTTGAAACTTCTGCTCTCAGAGCCCCTAGTTTATACTCTCCTACTCTCCCTTGTGGAGTAGCGCCTTAAAAGCCTCCCCTCGCTTACAGCCCCTTTTTCTCATTTTTTGTTTAAAGCAAAGCTGGGACAATGCACAGAAGTAACAGAAGCCACACGTGGAGCGAGCTTGCTTGAGAGAACAGCCTCCGTTGCACCGTCTCCATGCAACGAGACGCTGTGGGTGTTGTGCCTGGTAGAACCTTCCGCCAGCGGAAGCCTGACAGAAGCTTCCTCCTGCTCCAATGGCTTCACGCCTGTATGCATGTGCACACGAGTAGTTAACTATAGTTAACAGTACTCGCAGTGGCGAGCGATAACCCTAGGGTTATTGCCCCCACAGCCATAGGGTTTCATGTAGGTATATGCATGACACAGATGCATAGATGTGATTGTGGTCTACATGAAAGTTTCAGAGGCCACAAGCAGAAGGATCAAAGGCATACGTGTCATGTGACAGGTGATCCAGTTCTGCAAAGGAACATTCTGCAACATTCTAGAACAAAAGAAAAACGTACCGAAAAACTCCGAAACCCTCGCAAATAGTGACATCCTCAGCCTTCGAGTGCCAGTGCCCTGAACAGAAACCGAGAGTGAGTGCACTTGTGGACACTCCTTCCATCCCGGATGTCCCACATGGTTGTGCATAGAACAAGATCGTGGTTCACTGCGAACAGCTGTTCAGGGGGTTTTGAGGTTTGTAAAGCTGCTTTCCAATGCATGTAGGGCCCGCAGATGCACGCGGCACTGCATGGAAGCCCAGTTGCCTTGCCAAGAATCCAGCGCATAAAAATGAATAAATAGATAAATAAATAAAACAAATGTTTTTGTTGTGAATACAACGAAAGCAAAAATCGTGAAATATGACGTGAACAGATGTGCCAGCCATGGAGTGTTGGTCCATGCATTCTCCTGTTTTCGCTGTGCGCTTACAACAGGTCCCTTGCAACAATACCTTGTGTTTTTGAATCGTGAAGAGAAATCCGAAACCAAACCTTCAGCGGCCCAGAATCGTAACAACCATGATCAAGATCTTGACCATCATCATGGTCTTGATCGCCTCCTGCTTGAGCTGCATGATGAGGTTCAGGCCCGGGCAAGCGAGAGTGATCAACTGCACCCTCTGAAGTGTAAAGAGGATTGGTCGCATGCCAACCAGAGACTCCCAACTCCTCATCTCCAACAACAGCAACACCGTTTCCAGCCTCATCTGCAAGAAAAAGACCATTGCCAGCAAGAGAGGGTGATCCATCTATACAGCGCAAGGGGGCAGCAGGCAGCGCGCGCGCAGCGCACGCTGACTCGCATGCATGCAATGCGGTGGCTGCGACCGCGGCGGCGGTGGATCTGCGGTTTGGTGTTTGAGTGGCTGAGGTGAACTGCCTCTCCAGGAAGTTCCGGATAACAGAGAGGGTTTTTCTACCTTCCCTCGCAATATCATCCTCCTCGACTACCTCTACTACCTGCATGCATGCATGCATGTACGTACGTATGCATGCATGTAGGTCACCGCTGCTGTCGTATGTGTTATCCGCACCAACACGTTTAGAATGACCCATGAGACGCGTTGTGTTATGAGGCCAAGGTCACTGACTGCTGAGGAAACATGTAGCGCTACAAGTTTCCTCGCCACACAGCGACCTTGGTCGTTTTACAACACGTTGATTGATTGATTGTGCAGGTCTCAGGTGGGCGAGTGGACTGGCACGTCTGCCTGAGTTGCTTCAAATGCGGGGGAGGGGGGGGGGTATTGGAGGAATACCTGTTACCAGACCTGTTGCAGACCTGTTACCAGAGCAGAGTTAAACATACCTCCTGTTTCGTTCAGGAGGCCGAGCATAGCGCTGGCAGAGCGGCCACAATCACGAAATACACTATAAATTGCAATTTAAAATAAAAACATGCACACAGCAGTCGTGTATGTGTTGGGGAAAGGGGGGTGAGGGGGGGGCTTTTTCGTCACACTAGAAAGTAAGAAGAGCGCACGGGGGATGACTCATCAAATCCAGCATGCCCAACCCCGGTACCGATTCCAATCGAAGATGCGACAGTCCTCGGCGTCTCAACAGTTGAGCTGCCGCTGAGCGTGGCGTACTTGCTCGCTTCACAACGATCTGTAGACGCGCTGTGGGGGTGGGGGTGGGGGTGGCCCGGACCCCCCCTGGAGCCCTGCCGCGCCTTGGGCGTCCAGGGGCTGCTCGCGAGCCAGTGGAGGCTGGAGCGAGCATATGCATGGGTGCTGCTGTGGGTGTGGGTGTTGGTGTAGGTGTCAGTGTGTGGTGGCGGCAATTCTGAGCTGGATGTGTGTGGCTGAGGTGCGACGGATGCATGGTGTAGTGGGAACCCGAAACAGGAGAATGTTGAACAGGAGATGGCCAAGAGAAGCCGCGTGATGGAGCGGATTGTAGCTACAAGGGCTGCGAGGGCCGCGCGCAGCTCGCCGCGCATCGCAGGCAGTAACAGCGCAGCGCAGCTGCCCAGGGAGATAGCTAGAGGGATCCTGGAGCAGCTCAGGTTCGATGCATCCGAGAACACGAAGCCTGCATGCATGCATGCATGATGTAGTGTGCATGTGCGCATATGTCCAGAACCCACCCGCAAAGAAACTTGCCTAAAACTGGTCACAGAGCACAAGCACGCAGTCATCTCATTCCAAGACAAAACTTGGAAGGGAACTTGAAGGAAGACAAACGTTGAAGCAAAGTTAAAGGTCAGGAAAGGGCTCACCAGGAAGCACCACCACAGCCACAGCTGCCTCTTTGGTTGCACCAGAAAGTACCCCATTTGAAAACTTAGGAGGATCTCTCCCCATGTACTTGCAAGCAACCCGGACAGCGCCACAAACTGAAACATGAAGCACTGCGATGGTGCTGAGGACACACAGTGCACCTGTTGTAATCCATATGCTCATGAATGTGCACGAGTCTTGAGTTCCTGTGGCTTCAGTGTCGGAGCCTGTGCGTGTTAGAGCCATCTTGATCGCTTCCAGAACCAGCTGCTTCCATCTTAGAGACCTTGCCTGTGTCAACATGGGGTCTGTGTCTCTGTGTTTGATTGTAGCTGCAGATCTCTGGTTGAAGCTGTCCAAAAGCAACACACATAGTAAAGTATTCGGGAATGACACCACAGTGGGTTTGTGCTTTGGCCTCAGCGCCACAGTGGCAGAACTTGGATGCAGTTTGTGATGTGTACAAGACTGCAGAGTACAAAGCAGAGCAGAGTGACAAGGCGATAGAGGACAAGGAAGCGTACCATGGAATGATAGAGAGCTGGGATCGCTGGTACTGCCAATGCACCAGTCCAGGACAAGAACTGTGAGTGAAGGATCGATCGGACCACCCTGAGTGGTGCAGCTGACCCAAGCAGCGCTGTGAGAGCAGCTGCTGAGTTCACAGACGCTGTAAAAGCCGCTGGGATCTCAGTTTGGAGTTCTAGGATGACAGGCGTGGACATAGGAACGCCTGAGACGGCGTCACGGACTGAGCCACTTGGAATTTCAAGCAGGGCTGGTTTTTGCAGGTTCTGGAACTGCATTCCCATGTACACGGACGCATTGCGGTAAACGATATAGAATATTTCAGCATTCTTGAGCCTCCAGCGTGACCTAGAGGCTGCTCTGATGGGCTTTGTGAAGTGCAGAGTGAGCTGAGCCTTGTCCGATGTCAGCTCGGAATCAAGTCGATGGCTGAGGAGAGCTGGTGGCTCAGTGGAGACCACAAAAGGTACCTCGACCACATCACATCCATCTACTGCGAGCCTTGCGGTCAGTGTGGTACTGTTGCCTGGGCTTGTGGGGAAAATGTGACTCACACAGTTGCCACGAGGTACAGGATCTTCAGCAGCCATATCCAGCCCAGTGACCTCCAGGCAGTCGCCTGACGAGGGTACATTGCACCTATGTTGATACTGCTCAGCGGCAAGCTCCGTGCTGAAGCACACGTCCACGGATCCATTGGAATTCCACGAAGGGACAATGGTTGGGCACAAGGTCCCGTGAACGAGTACAAAGGACAACAGAAAGGCGCTACATGACAGAGAACATCTGAAGGAGCGGTTGAAGACTCGCATGCTTGATGATTCACGAAAAGTCTCAAGCTCGATAAGTACTATTCAGGTGAGTGTGAGTGAAAGACATCCGGCAACTGGAAGCAGGGACCTTGCATGGAACAGCTTTACAAGCTATTCGAAGAGATGAATGAAATCTCAAAAATCACGAGCGGGGACGCAGCATTGTTGGGTGGGGCAGACCACCGCAGCAATTCATTTGAAAACAACCAATCCAGGCATGAGCAAAGCTCGCTGTCGCGACACATGTCGCACGCCATACTTCTGCTGGCCTCACAATACTGGACGAGATACATGCAGACATTCCTGGAACTCGTCCCGCTCAGAGCTTGTTCCTTCTGTGCACAGCATAATAATGGAATATCAGCACTAGCACAACAGTTGCCAGGAACTGCCATCAGCTACCCATGGGGTCAGTATGAAACTACCAGATACAGTAAGACTACAGAGGCGAGCGGCTGAATTACCCTGAGCACGTAATGTAAGAGAAGAACGTCACTCCAAGGCACACAAGCATATGTTCAGCCTCGCTAAAGCAAAAGACTGAAAGCTAGACGACTGCAAGTGGATACTGTACTGTGGTAGTCTGCGCTGAAACAACTGTCTCGCTTGTTTGGACGCGTGTGTTGCGTGCCAAGAACACACACGATCGTTTTGTACCGGCCTCCGTGCTGCTTGCTCTGACTCGAAGCCTGGCCTTTGTCTTGACTCAATTATGTGCCTCGCACCAAACTTCAGGAAGGAATTATGTCCCCGCACGTGCAGACCGCAAGCACGCACTCCTTTTCGTCTCCAGTACTAGCCCTGCTGGCCTCCAGCCCCACACATCTGCAGCACAGCACTACCAATTTAGCTTTGAATCACGAGCTCGTAGCGTGTTTAAGAGGTAAACGGGCCAGATACACAGATCTAGAACAAACACTCAAGAGGGTTCGACAGCAGCTGATTTCTTCGAAGCCCAACCCAAGCACATCACTTTCCGCTACAACCAAAGAAGGTTACTAAACGACTGCCCAGAGCAAAGCACTTTCAAGTCTGCAGAGAAGCGCAGAAGAACGAGGGCCATCGTAAAATGACCAAGAACACTTGCTGAAACACTTCATGGGCAACAAGTGCTCCACAAGTGTTCAAGCATCACGACTCCTTGTCACCTTCATTCAGCAGAGCACAAAAAACACAGCAGCAGTTCAATTCACAGGTGTGGTGCAGGCGTAGAAAGCTGAACAGGGGAGCACACCAAGCAGGAGTACCAGGGAGCTGGTTTCTTGATGTTTGCTAAGCGATCCGCCTCAGCAGCAGCTGCAGCAGCACGAGCACGCTGCTCCTCATCCACCGCATACTGTCTGCAAGCTGCTGGCACCGAAACTCCTTGTGGGATCTTGAGCAGCTCCTTCATTGGCATTTTGGACGTGTACAACCCATCCACAGAGCATGCACCGGGCCTCACAACCCTACCCTTCTGTCTCAAACACCTGCACCCCGCCACACTTTCCATATGGCTCCAGACACACGCCCCTGTGGCCACATAGTGCAACGGAACACAGCAGTCTTAAAACCAATACTCCTAAACATAGCAGTTCTGTCAACATTGCTGGGGAAGACTTTCGTGATTCGAATGATTCGGGTGCTTTGTAAGTTGATCTTGCATTCTATTTGGGTTCTTGGCCTTTCATTACCTTTCAGGCATGTAACAAAAGACATACAGATTCAATATAGGTTTTGTAGTAACAAAGTTCTAGTTTCTGGACCTGAAGTTGTTACAGTATAGTAGAGTCACGTTAATGTACCCCTATGTGCGCCAAAAAATCGGTCGGGTTAGGACGAGCACGAGTCAACGCATCGCAGTTTGGCTTGATCTTGCTGTTTGTGCAGCAAGTTCTCATGCGAGTTAGGACGAGTACGAGTTCACGTGGTACGAGCCATCGTGAGTGCACTGCAGGTGGAGAGATACGCACGCATGGAAGTGCCGGACTGCGTTGTCCACCCCGGACTCCCCGGCTATCTGCTCACTCAAATCAGTGACCTTAATTTTCATTTCAGGCTGCTCGAATGCGGAAAATGCTGCCAAAATGTCCTGCCTGCGTAATCGGGTGAGCGGCACTGGCCTTGGCCCCACCCCCAGCTTTGCGCACATGTCTCCCCAGAACTGCTGATCCCCAAATAGAGCCACCTGCACACATTTGCTTGCTGTCAGGGAACGTGTGCGGCACATGCTGCGGGTCCTGTTGATCTTTCAATAGCTTGGTAAACAGAACCAAAAAGTCTCAGCTACGACTGCGCGAAGCACTCGTTTTTTTTGCGGCGACAGACTAGGCACGGCTCAGATGCAAGACTTGAGGCATACATACATACATGCATGCATGCACACATCACAGTGCACAGCTTGTGGTCGACGGTATGTGGTAAATGCACTGTATGCAGTGTATCGACCGAATGTGGGAAATGAGCAAATGGGCTGTGGGAAATGAGCAAATGGGCTGTGGGAAATGAGCAAATGCAGTGTATTGACCAAATGTGGTCAACACACTTCAGTGTATCGACCAAATGTGGTCAACACACAGCAATGTATCGACCAAGCTGCCACCGAGCAGCATGCATTGCCGCTGACTGAGCAGCAGACGCGCACCACAAGGCTCGGAATCCCAGCACGCAGCGCAGCGGCAGTGGTGCCGGCGCCGCCGTGGTGCACCGCCGCACTGCACTTTGGGAACAGCCACGAGTGGGGGCAGTTCCCAATCAAACACACGTTGTCCGGCTTGTTCTCCACGCCTTTGCCGAGGTCAGCGCAGCCCCTGGAAAGGATGATACGCTTGCCGGAGGCCTTGGCGGCATCGTAGATCAGCTCAGTGAGCCCCACAGGATCAGGGATTGCCAGCGAGCCGAAACCGACGTATATCGGTGGGGGGTTCGGGAAGTCCAAGAATGTGGCTAGAGGGCGCGGCGGGCGGTACGCGTCCGCTTGCTGCTCGATGCATGCATCTCCGCACACCTGTAGAGGTATTGAAACACATTTAAGAGGGTTTTGTTGAATTATTAAACAGTTTTGGCCTGTCAATACGTGGTGCATGATAACCAGGGTGGTTCACTCGGTACGAAACTAAGAGCAAAAGTTTGCTCGGAGGGTACTTCTAGGTCAAACAAACAAACAAACAAACCGTGCTTTGTTACGTTACGAACTCCAGAAAGCAGCAGCGGGCTCGAGTACTGCAGGCGGTTTCTTGCCTTTTCATTGCACCCTTTCCGGTACGTAAGTACAGTACAGTAACATCTCGTTAATCCTAGCACTTGTGTACCCATCAATAGGTGGCGGACTATAGTGCGTGACGGATAAACGAGCGTCATTTGAACGTCTCGAGAGCTGTTTGAAAGCACTTTCCTGGCAGATTTCTGGCAATTAAAGGCGAGTGATGGATAAACGAGTGACGGACTAACGAGATGTTACTGTAATAATACAGCGTTGTATTTTATTAAACTACGGATAGGTAGTGTTTCCAGCAGCGCGCACCTGAACGTGGTTGCCCCAGTCCTTAGGCTTAGGCAGCAAAGTCGGGCTCCAGAGGTAGCTGATAGGAACGCGAAGGTTGTGCAATGCATGAGCAGGCATGTTGGTGTCTGAGGGGTACGGGGGGAGTTCCAGATGCCTCCGGAAGGAGCTGATGTGCTCAGAGACGGCCTGCCAGACGTGCAGATCGAAAGCCTTGAATGAGAAGTAGTTTGCGGCGCCGGAGATGGTGTCTGTGGGCAGCCCGGAGATGGCACCGCCCATGTTGATGGACTGCACTGCGGCCATGGGGTGGTGGAAGGCGGTGGTGGGCGTGCTGGCCATGACAGACATGAGGTGTAGCGGGATCTGCATGCGGGGGGGGGGGAACTTGGAGTGCTTGCAAATACATAAACATTTGGGGGAAAAGCTTGGGGTAGAAGACAAAGAACAACTTGGGATGTTTGCGAAGACAGAAGAGGAACTCGGGGAAGAAGTTGGGGTAAAACTTACGAAGACAGAAGGAATTGGGATATTTGCAAACATAGAAGAACTTGCGGGAGAACTTGGGGGAGAACTTGCAAACACAGACGAACTTGGAAACAACAGGACATACAACAGCAACAACAAGGCACACCAAGCAACAACAACAAGGACAAGGAACAACACCAACACATACAACTGCAACAACAGTACATCGCAAGCTGCCATGCAGGCGGCCCTGCAGCACCAGCAAGCACACAGCTCCTGGCTCCATTGCACCACTAAGCGTGTACAAGGCAGGGTAGCGCAGCACAGCACAGCACAGCGAGAGCGCGCAACACCTTCAGCCTCTCCGCGCAGCACAGCGCCCCAAACGCGCGCGGACTCGCGATGATCGCAGTCGCAGTAAACGGCCGCAGCGCATGCTCCGGATCCGGCTCCGTGCAAGCTTGAAACATGCTCCACATAGTTTCCCTCGTGACCTCATCCAAGTTTGCAGCCGCCGCCGCGTCCTCACCCGGCCCCCTGCCCGCGGCCGCGGCAGCAGCAGCGGGGTCTGTGCCGCCGTCTGCGCCCGGCACGGAGCCTTTGCGAGCGATGAAGTCACCGAACAGCGAGGGGCCTCCGGGCAGCGGGTAGAACTCCACGGAATGATCTTCAACGAAGTCTCTGTAGAGGGAGTGGGAGGCGAGGCGCACACGGTGGCCGTAGCGACGCAGCTCCCTTGCCACGGCGATGAAGGGCTGCACGTCCCCCCTGCTGCCCACCACCTGCTCACACACACCCCCCGCGGTTAGCAAGGCTTTGATAAACCGGAAAGGTAGTGAATAGGCATGAACCCAAATGGCCGACAGCGGTTGGCAAGGCTATGACCTGATTTGACAGTGAGCGTTTTACAGGGCCGGAAAGGTAGTAAATAATGCCTTGTTGCCAAGGCTGTGATTTGTACAACACGTCCCAGTGAATGCTATGATACAGCATGATGCAGTGACACAGCTCATAGTGAACTTATTTCATCTATACCATGCGAAGCCTGAATAATAAGCCTGCATACTTTGAAACAAAAGTTGAAAAACCAGTTGTTTCACAAACCCTGTGACCAACCAAAGCAGGCTGGGGTGCCCCATCGTTTTCGCAGGGGTTCGGGGTAGCATTTGGAACAACTGTCGTTTGGAAGGAACGCACAATGAGGCACACTGATGCAGCGTCTGCAAGAGGCTCCAGCGGCACCATGCCGAAGGGGCCCTGGGTCTCACTGGTGCGGGACTGGCTGGTCACCGCTTCTGTCTCCTGGCTGCTCATGCGCCGTGCATGTGCCGCCTGCGTGCGAGCGGCCGCAGAAGCTTCTGCAGCGTCTGACGCCGCCCGCTCATGCACCTGCGCAGCCTGCGCTTGCTTCAGGCGTCGCGCCGCGCGCTGCTCCGTCTCCTTCACCTCCGCCTCGCGCCGCATCTCCTCCTCCGCCGCCTCCAGCCGCGCCTGCTCCGCCGCAGCTGCCGCCGCCCGCGCGGCGTGCTGCTCCGCATGCATGCGGCGCTCCTGCTCCGCGGCTGCTTCAGCAGCGGCGCGCTGCTCACTCACGAGCGCAGCTTGCTGCGCCGCAGCGGACCGCGTCATGGCGGCGCGTAGCGCCGCCACCTCATCCGCTGCGGCAGCCTGCGGGTGCGCCACAGCGGCCCCCTGCAGAGCCCCCATGCTGGCAGCTGCGGCGGCGCGCAGCGCCGTCACAGGGTCCTCAGCAGGAGGGTCCTCCTCCTCCTCATGCACATGCACAGCGCCTGCCGACGCCTGCACAGACGCCTTGAGGCGGCGCAGCGCGGCAGACACAGTGGTGACGTCCGCGGTCACCGTCGATGACACCGCGCCCGACTGCGCCTGCTGCCGCACGTCCGCAGATGCAAACCCACCAGTTCCCTCGTTTCCTCCCACATGCATCGACGCGGACGCCACGCCGGCCTCAGGCATCGTCGTCATGCCATGCATGGCCAGGGAGTCCGCAGCATGCGCGGCCGCCGCGCTGCCGCTGCCGGGGCTGCGCGGGGGCCCCCGCGCACTGTTCTGCAGCGCGATGCTGTGGCTGTCTGCTTGAGCGGGCTGCTGTGCTGTGTGCTGCTGCTCACGAAGCGCGTCCGACATTGTCCGCATGGGGCTGTCTGCATTTTTCGGCGTAAACGGGTGCCCAGAACCGCTGTTTCTTTTACTTGCAGCACTGTCCCCGTTTTCATTAGGCGAGTTTATTTGTATTTGACCAGACACTCGCCCCCCACTTTGCCGCACCCCTCCAGATTTGCTGCGCACCGAGAACACGGACGAGTGGCTTCCGGCGACCGAAGCAACTTGCGCACCGCCTCCTCGTGCATGGGACGCACGCGATCGCGCGCTGTCCAAAGGAGCCAAGTCCACGCTGTCCTGGATGGCCCCTGAAGCCACTCGCGGTGCGTCTTGCTGCGGGGCTGCCGCAGGAGCGTCGGCGGGGCCCGGGGTGAAGTAAAAGGGGGGCTCGTCGGGGGGGTCGCCTAAGCCCGAAGATGCATGGAATGGAGGCATGTCTGTAGGGTCGCCGAGGCTGCCACTGCCGTCTGTGCAAAAGGGGACTCTGCCAGAGGCTGCGTAGGCGCTGCCGCTAGCGGCGCTCGCGCGGCCCGCGCGCGCGGTACCTGGCACGGCCCCGGATGACGCGCGCGACGCGACGTCGCCAGATAGGATTACGTCATTGCTGTTGCTGTACCTGATGCTGGCGCTGTTGCGGGGATCGAGGAGGGGCTCGGGGGGAGGGGGGGAGGCGGCAGGCACCGTGGTGTCTACAGGTGGTTCGTCGGAGGCGGAGTGAGTAGGGGACACATCATTGCGGGTGTCGAGATGAAGCTCAGGCTCGTAAAAGTCGGATTCACTGGACACAGGCCCCACAGGAAGACCCCCGTCTGCGAGGGGGGCGGGTGCCGCCGCGGCCGCGGCCGCGGCTGGGGGCGGGGGGGTTGCGGCCGGGGGCGCCGCAGATGTAGTGGAGGCACTGGGGGTATCAGAAATCAGCGAAACGGGTGTATCGAGGCCGATTCGTGTCATGTCGGCGACGTCGCCCATGATCGGCATGGGCACGGCCATGATGTTGGCGCCGAGTTCGATATGCATGTCGTCCACAGACTGCCGCTCAGTGCCCTCTCCCAACGCAACGCCTGCAGCGAGTGGCCTGTGACGAAGATCTTTGAACTTTGAACTTTGTCTCTGCAGGTTGGAGGTGGTGCAGCTTGTCAGTGCAGGCACGTAATGCGATGTGCATCGATGTGCAGCAGCCACTGTGTGGCATGCGTGGACAGACAGATAGACAGACACACACCCACCTACCCAGCATGCTTTATTGGGCGATGCTGTACAAGTACAATAATGAATCGATTTAATGAACACCTATTTAGTTCGAGCACCAGTGCACGCGTCAATCGGCAGAGGACTACACTGTGTGGCTTGTATGGGCTCACACCCAGCATGCTTAGGGTGCAGTTGTTTGCAAATAAAATGGCCGGCACTGCGGTACAAGTACAAGCGCGAGTACAACCACATCTCGTTGTTAGCCCGAGGATTAGTGCATTCAGTGATGGGCGGCGGACTACGGTGATTGTGGCGGATAGATAAATGAACTTGAGGCATTTGAAAACGTATGGAGAGCTGTTTGAACCGTTTATCTACCAGATTTGTTCTGGCGGCAACAGCAGAAGAGAGGGATGGAAGAGTGAGTCAGAGTTGCAACAGCAACAGCAACAACAACAACAACAACAAAACGCCCCCCGTTCTGGGAAGACACCAAAATGCGTTGATGACCTGGGCAACCGCAGTATAGTGGCCCTGGGGCCAAATAACAACACGAAAATCAACAAGAAAACCAACAAAAAACGCCACCAAAAAGAACATTCCTGTCGGGAATCCGTAGACACGGATACGTGGGTGCTGAGTGGTTCCAAAAACAAGAACAACGAGTTGCTTCGACAGCGAGGCTCGCACCAGGCACCAGATCCACGTCAGCCTCCTCATGCACAGCGCCCAGCGTGCTGTCTTGCGACAACCGCGCGCCCACCGCCTTCCTGGTAGGGTTCTTGAGTGAGAGCTGCCCCGAGGTCCCCTTCAGTGCCCCAGACGTCGCTCTAAGCGCCCCAGAAGTCCCCTTCAGAGCCCCAGACGCGGCAGCCAACAACAGCGTTGCTTCGCGCTCCAGTTTCTCCTCCTCAGTTTCTTGCCCTTTAGGCGACCGGGACCCGAAATTCAGCATTATTCCGTCCGTTTTGGCCCCTGGAACGGCGCCGTTCTGCAGCGGCAACTTGCGGTTGTTAACCCGCGCGATAGCGTTGCGGACGACTCCCTGCTGGCCGCGCGTGTCTGAGGACTTGGGACCCGGGGTGCGGACTCCGCCTCCACCCCCCGTGCTACGGGGGCCTCGTACCACTGACCCCCCTGCAAGCGGTGAGCGCACATATCAGAAGCAGTAAGGAAGCCTGCTAGCGTACTGCTGCGGTCAAGGGCCAATTCAAGGCTCCATACTGCAGACATATCGTTTTTTTTGTTCGGGGTTTGTTGTGTCGCCCTGCGGTTCTTATTCTGATGCATGCTTACTGCTGTTGAACTGTGTCGTTAGCACCCATACGCATGAGATCGGTACTCATCAGATGAGTAACGTTTGATGATACACACACACACACACACACACACACACACACACACACACACACACACACACACACGCACACACGCACACACACACACACACACACACACACACACACACACACACACACACACA
>JAUMHD010025365.1:0-46069 GCA_032359135.1 Ulvella scutata | reverse complement strand
AAGTGGTGGATGTTTTGTGTTAGTTGATTTTGGCTATTTGGGTTCATGCCTATTTACTACCTTTCAGGTTTGTAAAAGCAAAGATCTCCAGACAAGGTGCGTGCGGAGCGGCAAATCACAGAGGGGAATTCTTACTGGCTGAGCTCCCCAGCTGTTGCAACTATATTGTGTACGACTCCCTCATGTCAGGAATTGCAACCCTTGAATGACAACCACCTCGTCAGCCTGCAACATCCCAAAGAGCGGCCAAGCGCAGTGCTAGCTGTGCAAACGCACTGCTCCTGCCCCTATGGGCTGCCCCTGACCCCACCGGCCTCTGGCCAGAGCTCTGGGATGACCGGCTCCGCCTGATGGCCCTGCCCAACGTGCTCTCCTTGAGGCTCTTTTCAGTGGGCTTTTTCCTCCCTGTCTCCATCAGCGATGGCTGCGTTCCTTGGGTTCTTGAGCCGCCTCCGTTTCTGTGAGATGCGGATACCCGCGCTGCGCCGCACTCATCATCGCCGCTCGTATTCTCTTGATTGGTGTTGGTGTTGCTGATGATGCGGCCTCTGGTGCTAATCCTGGGCTTGCCTGTACCATTGCTTACCTTTCTGTGCGGCCATTGCGTTTGCCTCCCTGGTCACTTGTGGCTGTCTGTCTTTGTTGCACACCTTTGAGGGTGCCGAGGCCGAAGCCGTTCCAGGGGTTCTGAATAAACCAGTAAGGCTGCACCGTTTTAATCCTGACGCTTTGCGCAACATGGCGATCTCGAATATTTTTTATTTTTGGGAAAAACGCGTAAGTTGGAAAATCAGACAACTGATTTCGCGGATGAAGCTGAAACCTGTTCTATTCGACTTTGTATGTTGTTGGCAACAATAAGTTCAACAGCTGTTTGTATGACATTTTGACGACTCTGAGGGCTCAAATGGTGCAGTTGTCAGTGAGTGGTTACAGGGGTTGTCACTGACTCAGCACACCAAATACATTGAACTGGCATCTGGAGCGCCACCCCAAGCACACCTCGTCAATAAGAGTGCATATTTAGCATCATATGCACGTAGTATATCATTCTGAGCCACCACTGGGGCGGAAAAGTGCCATTCAGGCACTTTTCCCGAAATATTTTCCATAAGTCAGAACGACCTCGACCTATTTACTACCTTTCCGGTTCGTAAAAGACAGAACGGCCTCGACTTTTTTTTTCTTATGTTGCGCAAAGCGTCATGATTAAAACGGTGCAGCCTAACACCTTACAAGGCAACAACAAGGTAAGAAAAAGACCTAATTGGGCCCACTCCACACCCAGCAAGGGTTTCCCCCCACCCCAACACCATCAAGGATCACACCAACCCCGAAGTAAATGGGCCTCGGCACTCCAAAGAGCGGGAAGATCAAAGGGGCGGGACAAGGGCACTCACGAGCCACACATGATCAGGATGGCACGCGCGAAGGCAGAGAACGCCGCACCGAAGTAGCAAGCCAAGCGTCCTAAACACCTTCTCTACTCTGGGGACCCACTTATACCAGCGTGTCGCCCAGCACAACAAAAAGCCAAAACGTAACCGCCATGCCGCCACCCCGGCTCGAACGGGGGACCTCAAGATGTCAACTATCGAGCTTCAGTCTTGCGCTCTCCCAACTGAGCTATAGCGGCTACCTGCGTGTTGACAAGCCCAGAAATAAAAATCATAAACTACATTACACAATAGTATGCTGCACGTCGCTTCGGCTATCCACCATGTCAACTTGTAACGCGTTGCGTCGAAGAATATGCAACGGGTCGGGAAAAATCATGCAACAGCTTAGCTGAGAACGGAGAAGTCGCGAACAGTTGAAGAAGATTTAGAGATGTACAAACAACGCCCAATCACCCTGACCCTCCACCTGCACAGATAAGTGCATTTGCCTCCAATTCCTGAGAGAACACTGTTTCACAATGCTGCAAGCCCTGCAAAGTCATTGCGTCGTATACCGGCCGCTTCTGTTGGGACAACATGTGTGTCTCTCCTACCGCCATGCTTAGTACTGTGCTGTGTCTGAATTTCTATGATCGGCAGTATGTTAACAGCCGTAATCTATTTCCGTACGAGATCTTGATGACCTTTAACAAGATTTGGCCACAAAAGGGGGATGAAACGTTCAGGGACACTGCTCAGCTCGGTGTGTAGCTCAGCATGCGAAAGGATTTGGAAAGGCGGATGCACAACCGAGCAAGACAAAGAAGAAGGTGTTGATACTTCCTGAGCCATCCAGATATGGGAGGGTTCGTTTTAAGCAGCTTTTTTTGCTGCCGTCGATTGTAGAGGTCAACCTGTGCCTGGAGCAATGTGGCACAGGCATTAACCATCTCATCCAGGTCATATCTGTTACATATCAGGCCTCATGTGACAACACTACACGGCTATGCAGCAAAACCACATGGGCAACGCCCCTTCGCTGAAGCAACAGCAACAGGACCAAGAGACGATGTCGGTCATGGCTACGGCAGCGAAAGACACAGCGCAAAGTGCACCTGCGAGTGAGGCTGAGGATGATATTGTTGACATCGTCGTCACGAACAGAATGCTGTCACGTGTCTTTATATTCGCAGGCCTTCCAGTGCTGTTTGGTCTGTTACTGTATCCTTTCTTCTACTACCTCAAGGTGCGACCATTCCATTGTTGATGACAGCAGTAGAAGCAGAGGTTGGTAGTCATGAAGCTCTCGTTGTTGTGCAGGTTGTTCAGAAGATAGACTTGCCGATGGGGTTAGTGTTTGTGACTCAATCGATTACATTTGGGGCAGGTCTGCTTGGAATCACATACGGCGCAATGTCGGCAAGTTGGGATCCTTCAAGAGAAGGGACTGGTGTTGGATGGACTGAGTTTCGGGCGAATCTTGCGGCCATCATGAACAAGAATTGAGCCGTGTCCATGGTTCATTTCAGCACGAACAGCATCTGCATCCGCTCCAGTGGCAGGGCTTGGGGTTTAGATTTCAGTTTATAGTCATGCCTCGAACGCATGTTGAGGAGGAAGTTGAATTAATTTTTGACAAGGCAATTGTTGTTGTACAACATTCATCCATGTTACAGCCATGTACAAAGTTAGTCCACCCCTAGACTGTCACAGTCAGGGGCACAGGCATGCAACATTCACAAGCGACAATCCTTTCCTACCCAAACTAACTACCTCTAAAGAGCACAAGAGGTGTGCCCTAATCAGCCCATGATAATGCATGCTACCATTCTGGGGTTGTTTTGTGCTCACAATAACTAGTCGCTGCGCGAGCACACCCATGCACTTGGACATGAAGCTTGTTCAGACCGGTTCTGTCTCTGTGGTGCTCCCTCCGTCTACTTCAGCAGCAATCAGTGCTACGCAGAAGGAGAAAACTGACATGGTTGTATGTTCATCAATCTTGCTTTTGCGCCAGAGCTTCAAGAGTGGTCATTGTATCCTGCAGACTCAGAATCATGCCTTGTGCCTTTTGCATTGCTTGACTCAGCACAGACTGCTGGGGGACATTTCTATAGCCTCCGGATGTTGACGGCGCATTCCACGATATGGCGTCAGATGGATAGTCCGGTATGACTGATCTACTGTCTGACTCATGGCGGTCATCTCCAACTGTAGACGGCTCTAGAATGACCATATCTCTGCCAGATATTGTTTCCTGACTGTGTGATAAACGACCTGTTATGGTAGGGTTGGAGTCCTGCATGTGAGGCAGGCCCTCAGACATGCCGTCCTCCTCTTCTGCCAGTGCCTGCGCAGCTGATGATTGCAGGATACTCTGAGAACAATGGTTTGAGCGCATTGCAGTGCGGTAACGGAGAAGCTTGGCAACAGTTGCGTCTCTACTACGGTTGCGCTCCTCTTGTGCCCTGGCTCGTATGCGAGTTGCCTCCTCTGGGAAGCTCTGCACGTGTGCACAGCATGAGCAACAACGATTTCTTGCTACAGGCCATTCAATCAGGCTCGCATACATACACCTAATGTGACATCAGGCCCCAAGTACCAGGTTGCCAACACGACACAACTACCGCACCTCAAACACTTCCAACATGTCTGTGACTGAAAGACAATACATTGTACAGTATGTCTTTGCCAGAATGTCTGCACCACATGTAGTGCCAAGCACTGCATCCAGGTGGCCAAGGGCTGATCCCTCGGATAGAGTGTCGATGTGAAGGCCACTTGTGGTTCTGGCAACGCACACTCCTTGCACTAGATGAAACATCTCAATCACTGGTGCACCTGCATTCCTTAGCCCGTTGAGTTGGTGTTCCACACATCATCCAGCTAGCGCACCACCAGCTGCACACCTGTTACAATCACATGCTCGTTGGGAGGCACAATCATCATGGCCCAGTGCATTGCCAGTTGCCGAGCCATCGACCTTGAACACCCCAGGAAGATTCCAATGGCCGGGTAAACCTCACCCAGCACGGCAGTGGCTATGTCTGTGCGTAACCTGAAGCATAGGCAGCCCTTTTGTTGCACGTGATATGTCATCATACAGCAGACACCTGATCAATGTAACTCACGGCACAGTAGAGGCCCAGACACCTCTCTGGAAACACCTCCATGATCTCCCTGTCCTGTGAACCATAGTGTTGAGATGCGTAGTACTCGATGCTGTCCACCACACGCCGTATGAGCGCTGCAGGGATGTCATGGAACGTCAGTGCAGCAGTGACCTGCTTCACGCGCTCGTTGACGTGTGCCCGCTTACTCTGTATTCCATCTATGATAAGTGCAACGTTAGCCAGTATCACTGCCTGCACATACTCAGTTCTCCAGGTGATTCAGCATGCATGCCAGCTGTGCCACTGGCCTGCTGTGTCACTGCCATCAACTTCACAACATCGCAAGGCCGCTCACCTGGAGAACTCCACTGCAGAACATGGCCATCATGACCACCATTTTATCAGTGTTTGTGTTTGTGGCACAATGTCACCATACCCAACCGTTGTGATGGTAGTAATGGACCAGTAGAGTGACACACTGTACTGTGTGGTGGAGTCTGCAAACTGGATGCACTCCTTGACAATCCATGGGTCCCCTGTATACAGACTCTGCGCCATGTTGCCATGGGTTGACAGGACGACTGCACTTGTGAGAGCATTAGACCTGAACAATGCCTGCGAAGAGACGAACCCAGGAAGTCGTTTACACTTGCAACGCCATCGACTAACCAGAGCTGCCATCTGCCCATGTAGAACAGGACGCATCCCAGGCAGTGCGCACATAAGAGGTACACCCCAATCAGGTACCCAAAGTGCACGAAGGGCGAGGAGAGGTAGTTGCCAAGCTTGCGCTGCACCTTGATCAGCCTGATAAACCTCACAAGGTTGATCATTTTGAGGCCCAACCATTCTTTTGTGGATGGAAAGAACAACTTTAATACCTGTGAGCACACGTCTATTTCGTTTCGTGCCCATTGACTGCGTTCTAGCCTTGTGTAACATAGACCTGTGAGCACGACTCCGTGCGGTCCCAGTTGGTGGGCACCAGTGCCTCACACTGTCAGTGAGCATGCGACAACATACCACTTCCCAAGGAAATGTGGCCACGGCGTCGATCACAAACGTATCTTGTATGTAGTTCATCGCTATCCGCTTCAGGTCGTATTCTGGCACACTACTCCGTCGAGGAATGTAGCCCGTCAAGAAATTAAGGACTATGTCAACAAAGAAGGCCATGTCTGACAGATAGTTGCAGACTGTGAATATGCTTGAGGCACAAGGTAGTTGTACTGCGTATTGCAAGGGTGTACCCTCCAGGGCATCTGGGTTGCCTGCTGGGTGCGCTGCAGCGTCATCATATCTATCCTCTGATTGGCAAGCCTGCAGTGATGAGGCTGGCATCATCAAAAAGCCTTTTCGCACCAATGCATTGGGCGGGACTGTGCAGAGGCGCGCACTTGCGACAATATTGTCAGGATGGGTGCAATGGGGCTGCTATCTCCACATTTTCCCATGTTAGGCTCGACAAACGATATAATATACGTTGCAGAAAACAAGTTGTACAACACCATGCCGAGGATGAACCTGCAGCATATGATGCTAGTGTCTCAGCTCCATGCTTTCAGTTTACTGCTTGGGCTGTGCTATCTTCGCAGTATCCTTTTGGCAGCAACACGTCCGCAGATAGAGACACACCATTCCCAAACTGTTATCAGAGTACCGTTCGGTGGAATCATCACTGTGTAAGGGCCTTGCAGGCGCCTAGCAGGGCTCGCACGGTGGATGCTTGTCGGTTCAACACTTTGCGCTCCACCGTCACGCTCAGAACGTTACAACCTATCAAATTCTATGTGCGTCATGATTCCGCGCCACCTACATCCTAACACATTGCTTGCCAGCTGTTCAGAGCTGTTGCTATCAGCATGCGCGTGCTGGTGATGCAGACTGCTACAGCTCGCACACACTCACAGCATATGTGGGAACGTATGTTCGTGAATTCTTGTTTTCTGCACGTTCAGTATGTAGCAACATGACATGTTGAACATGTGGATGTGAATTCGGGCATGTGAATTCAGCCGTTTATTCGTACTCCAGTAACAGATACAAGCAATAAACGCAAGCCCGCAGCAGTACGGATGCTTGATTGATTGTTTACATGGGATGGTTTTGTCCTGTTTGCATGGAACTTGGTTTGTGTGCTGTGTCTGTTTGCCACAACACAGCACAGCTTTTCTCCACGAAAGCCCTTCTTGGTACCCAACATGACGCGCAGCGTAGATGACATTTGGCATGCTTTGAAGTCGAAGAGAGCTCCGATAGAGAAGAAAGCTGCACTGCCTCAACATCTCGATCAGCCTCCTTTGAAGCTCAATTCTGGTGTGCACACGGGATCCAGCGACCAATCGAAAACACAGAATACTCTGTTCAGTCAAAGGGACGTAAATTGCTTGTCTGATCTAGACCGGACTGTCAGGAAGCGGGCAATCCTGAAGCTCCACAGCCAGGTTTCAGCATATGGTACAGCGGATGAATGGACAAGCGAGTTGCAAGAGCTTTTTCATCAAGAGACTTCTTGGCGCAAGCTGATCATTATGTTGGGAGATCCCAGTGATCTGTGTAGGGAGAAAGCTCTTGCAGTACTCCAGATATATCTTGCAGAGGGCGAGGCAAGCGCCCCTTTCGTGCACCAGCTTGTGGAAGCCCTCAAGCAACGCATGGGAAATGCTGCATCTGCAGTATTGGAATCAAGTGAAGAACTTCGGCGTGCACTTGCAGAGTTCACTGCCACTGCACTGGCTCCCAGGGCAGTCAAGTATGCAGTAGTGCAGGACATCGTGTTACTGCTCGTTCAGTTCCTACGGGATAACTTTCATGAAGCAAAGAAGCAGGCGTGTCGTGGAATTGTTGTTCTGACAGAGCAATGTGAGGCCGAACACCTGGCAGCTTCTTACACAAAACTAATGGATGGGTGTGTCGAGGCTCTGCGACACTCGCATTCACGAGTGCGGGCTGCTGCACTCACAGCCCTGAGTTCTGTGGTTCAGGCCGTTTCTCTGCCGAGTGAGCTCGTGGGCACACAGCTGGTGCCCGCAATGCAAGGACTCGCAGCTGACAGATCTCCAGAGCTCAGAGCAGCGTGCTTTCGTGAGTGTGCATCCTGGCTTGTATCCCAGGTTCAGTTGCACGAGGGCTCCAGCTCATCGTTTCAGCGTCTGTTGCCTGTTCTGCTACTGGGGCTGACAGATGAGGCTGACAGCATCTCAGCAGATGCCTTGTTGCACGTTCAGCAAGTTGGGTCAGCGTATTGTGCTACCCTGAGTCCTGCAGGAGCGACTGCAGATCATGCTCCTGACAAGGAGGCGAACGCAGCATGCATGACAGCTGCTGTCAACCTTCCTCCCCCATTCAACACCCGGCCCTCTGCAGCCGCACGCAAAATGATGCAGTGTGAGCTGCAAACTGTGCTTCCAACAGTGCTTAAAGACGCACACGAGTGGACCACTTCGCTACGCTGCACAGCATCTAGAAGCCTGTATGGCATAGCCGCACTTGCAGAGAGTGCCCTGACACAGCACCTAGACAGCATCATCCCTGCGCTGTGCCAGGCTGTCGGGGACGATGATGAGGCGGTGACATCGCGCATTATCCACTGTGTACACGTTGTTGGCGCGTTTTGCAAGGTGCTGCCTCTGTGTGTGTACGCTTGAGCAAGGCTGCACATCTGTTGCATCTGGTGCGGTGTTGCTCACAGTCAGGATCTGGATATTACAAAGTAGTTATTTGCAGGCTCAACATTGGATGCCATTGATTCTGGATTACGCAGTGGCCCTGAAAGGGCAGCCAAATGCCACTGTGTGTGCCTTAGCAACACTTGCAGGCCTTGAGATTGCCGCAGCGAAAGCACAGCAACCGATGCCAGTGGACTTACTTAAGAGAGCGGCTCAATGGCTCTGTAGCGAAGACATGCGCAGCTTACGTCACACAGGCTTACAGCGCCAAATGGTGATGGTGGTTAGCAACTTGCTTGATCTAGCTGGGCCTACTGCAAGCGATGTTTCGGAGCCTCTGTTTCATTGCTTGATGCACCTCCAGGGTCAGCACGGACTCGACTCGTATTCCATGCAACAGATTGCAGTGGTGTGATTCGTGTTCCCCACTTTGTACAGTGCCATAGCAGAAGTGCTGGAATGCCAAGGTTCAACTTGCGCGTAAGGGTGGGGGCCTGCATATAGGGATTACACAGTTGCAGTTTCGAACATGGTAGATATGCGATGGTGCTTACAGCAACAGCAAAGTGCAGGCCCAGCAGAAACTTGCCACTGCATGTGGGGCTGGCTCTGCTGTGGAGCTGGCAGCAAACAATTCATGTGCCCTGCTGCTCAGTATGCTCCAACGCAGCTCGCAATGGACAGCGAGCCATGCAGACATTACCAGCTTCACTGCAATCCTGGGGACGTGTCCAGGGGAGACACTTGCTGCGGTTGGGGAGCCTCTCTGCTTAGCCTTGAGCCAGATCACCAGAGATGCGGACAGGGACCCCGCACTGCGCATCGCACTTCTGCGTTCTGTGTACAACATTCTTGAAGATGACATGCGAGGAGCTGCATTTTGTGCAAAGTATGGCGTGCAACTGACAGTGCTTGTGCTTCTGCCACCACTTATCTGGAGGGCAGGTGCGCCCTGACAGCTGAAATCTAGCTTCACAGCCGACCAGCTGGTAATGGTAGAGGGCATGGTGCTGCACACAGGGCCATGATGACTCTCGTGAGGCAAGACTCTTTATCGCATTCTATGCTGACTTTTTGAAGAACTTGGAATGGCAGGCAAGTCAGCACGTAGGCGCGCATGGTGACTGAGAGGTCATGCAAAACTTTGTCTGTGCGGATTGTGCAGGGAAGCCAGCAGCGGCAGTCCGCTTTGATGCATTAACTGCACTTTATTCAGCACTGTCGAAGCGGCTTGTGGGCTTGGACACCAGCCCCCTGTTGTCCCCTGAGATACAGTTTGTGCCGCTGCTGGTCCAAAGCATGGATGAGGACTGGTATGTGGACACCAGGAAAGTTGCCTGCGGTGCTATGGAGGCATTCATCACGCTGTACGGCCCACAGTTCTCAGATGAATTGCGCCGCGCCGTCTATCCTGAGTTGAACAAGCGCATGGACGACAGCAGCAATGATGTCCGCATAGCCACTGCCGCAGCTGTGGCAGCGTTTGCGACCCACGCTCTGCCTGAAGTATACTGTGACACTAACAGCGGGTGTGGCCAGAAGCAATGTTCTGCTCAAGATTGATGTTTCTCAGCACTTGCCATGTTTACTTGTTGAACTATACTATTCAAGACCCTTTGATTTCATACGCAGCAGTCCCGCTCTTGGTACACATACAGACATGTTCATTTTTGCCATGTCCTCTACCTATGAACACAGTAGGGATGCTGTTACATGTGTATCCTTGCAGATGAAAACGGATTAGTGGTTGACTACAGCACTGGCCTTGAGCCGCATCGTACAGTGAACTAGATACCGAACCGCAGGTACTTTGTGGCAGGTTTCATCATACATCTGGATGATTCAGATGACACAGTTCAGCAAGCTGTGTTGCATGCCCTGCGCAAGCTGTACTCGAAGAAGCCCGCAGTGGTGAGAAGCGAAGTTACCAAGGTGTACAATAGCTTCCGCTCAAAGCACCTGTTGGATGCAGTTCTGGGAACAGCTCTCCAGCCAGGACAGGTAGCACTGTAGACATACAGCTTCTATTGAAGAACCAGCTTGCATTCGTCATCAATTTACAAGGTTCATGCTGTGTAGAAACGCGTAGCAGGTGGAGAACTGCTACCTGATGTGGTGTGCAATTGTGAGAAAACAGTTGGCTGTTTGCGTGAAAGTTGTGTATGTGTGGATGATCAACGGCTCAGACAGCAGTAAGAACTATGAGTGATCTGGAACGGAGATCTGGAACGGACTGGTGAGCACTGAACTTTATGTCCAAGGCTACACTGGAAAGACCCAGCGGCAAACTACACCTGTAGGAATGAAAGCCTGCAGTTCCTCGATGTCTCGTAGTATTCTGTCTCGAGCATTATGCCAGCGTCTCATGCTTCAGACATGCCTAGCTGATTCCAACTCGGTGCTCACCTGTGGCAGTACTCTTCTCCAGCCAGTACTCGAATGGCACTGCTTCGCCGTTTTGCAGTTGCACATCAACAGAGCATTTTTGTTTCAGTATGCACCCAGGCATCCATCTGTACATCCTGCGGGAATGCACTCCGAAACATATCTTGGCATGCCAAACCGGTGCCTTACTCGGGTGCTGCACTCTTGCCTATGTTGTAGCCTTCCTCATGCTTCAGACTGAAGCAGCTCTGTTGCATAGCACAGCTAAGTGCTGCATGCATGACCACCATGTAACACATGCATGAAGGGTCTACAGAGAGCACTGTGTATGTCCACATTGCAAAAGAGAAATGTTTTGCTAATCGGGAACCACGCCATACCCAAAGAGTGCTTCAGCCTCCCACAAGGACATACATCCCCGGGACCGCACGGGACCAGGAGGCAAACACAAAGGCTGCAGAGAACGCCGCATGCTGTTACAGGCAAACACAAGGTCACCACCAGGGACCGCATCGTCAGCAACAACAGCACCAACCAGGAGGATATAAGCGGCAATGCCGGAGTATACCAAAGCACAGACACTAGCCTCACATTCCCGCAGGAACACGGACGGATCAAGAACCCAAGGGACACAGTATGTACCCACAGATACAGGAGTCAAAGCAATTCACATCACGTGCCGCAAGGAGAGGAGCCCACGCACACCCTGCAATGTAGCCGCCTGTGTTGTCTGGCTCAGGAGCAGCGAAATTGCTCTAGCAAGCACTGCTGGACCCATCTCAACTTGAGAGGGCCACAGATTACTCCCTGTTGTGTGTTGTGTTGTTTTTGGTTCTGTTGCGAGTTGTGGCAGCAGGTTGGAGTTTACACTTGCACGTGGAACGAAGAAGAAGTGGAGTGTGGAGTGTTGAACGCCGTGATTGCTGGTTCTTTGTTTGAGATGGCTGGAGTGAGTGTGAAAAATACTGAGATTGAATGCAAAACGCTGAATTTTATTTCGTGCAAGCGATGCAAGGTTGTTTCTGGACTACATAGCGTACGCAGAGATGCACGTGATGACACAAGTATTGCTATTACAAGCTGCTAGAGCACGCCGAACCGGTTTGGCACGGCGTTTGTAATGAACTGCGACACCTACGATGGATGCTGTTGCATCGACAAGCCTGCACTGGGGACCCCAATCCTGTCGTGTCCTGTCCATGTAAGCCGCAGGTGACCTCCTGCAATTGTAGTTGGTTGGCAACCATTTCGATACAATCCAGGTGGATCCAGTTTGCGTGAGTGATTCGTCGCCATTCCGTCTTTCTGCACCTGCTGCACCGCCACTCTCTCAAGATTGCGAATATACTCTCTGCGGGGCCAGCATTCCCCATCCTGCTGCGAAGCACCACTGCTTGTAGCTTTTTGTAGCTGCTGCTGACTGGCCCTTGCATCTTGATTGCCCCTGCCGACTTTCCCCTCCCCTTACTTGCGTGCCCTCTCTTCCTCCTGGTTGCTGGGCTTGTTACCGATCCTTCTGTGCTCATTCGTTCCTACTTGACCCCTGACTGCGTGTCTAGTCCTTCGCCGGGCTGTCAGCGTCCTCGTGCGCCTGCTGTCGGCACTGCCCCACGCCCCCCCCCCCCTGCTCTCGTCCCTGTCGTGCCCCCCCTGCGTCCGCTCCCATCGCTTTCTGCGTCCCAGTGTCGTCTCCTGGCTCTTGGGTGTCGTCTCGTCAGAGCCCGGGTGCTGTTGCCCCTGTGGCGCTTCCAGGTGCTGGTGCTTCTGCTACTTCTGGCGTTTTGGCTGGGGCTGCCCTATGTGGTTCCTCCTCCTCCCCCGCTCTTAGGAGTTGGCGGATCCTCGAGGCCGAAGCCCTTCTTGGGTATGGCGAGGTTCCCGATTAGTTTTTTTATGGTTCTTTTGGTCGGGCTTGGCTTTTTGGGTTCGTTTTAGTTTGCTTGCCTTTGGTTTACATTCAGCCCTTGCTTTGCTTCCTGTGTTCCTGGTCATGTATTCTGTTGTGTGGCAGGGTCCTTGGCGATTTACCGAGCAATGGTTACAAAAGCGAGCACAGCTTGCAAACTGCGAGCAGATACTGCGACAACTAACCCTTGGTCTCATATGCAGCTGATGCATGCGCAAACAAGGAAGCTTCATGCAGCAGTTCTCGTGTCACAGACAGCTGCGCGCAAGCAAGTTATATAATATCTGAGTTCTTTTTCAGAGACTCTGTTCTGGCTGGACTACGACCAGCATCGCAACCCCCCAAAATACAGTTTGCTGCCCTGCGTGCAGCTGCGTTACTGGATACCAGCTAGACGAGAGTGACTGTAATCATGCTTGGTCGACAAAGCACAGTACATCACATTATTCCGGAAAGTCTCACGAACTTCAGCTAACACTCGATGGTATCTCTTGTGCGCAAGGGATGCCGAGCCCTCTCGAGGTAGAGGCATCACGTTGCTGCTGACGACACCTATTGTGAAGTCGCCGCTCGAGTTGTCAGTTCAAGGTCTCTTTGATAGGTATTTGCAATAAGTTTGCCAGTGTAGTATCTGTGTAGCTGCCTGTGCATTGCGTGACTCCGTCCTTGAGACACGAGCATGCGCTGCTCAGAGGCGTCATTGCTCTGGTGCACGTGATGTGTGGTGCGTGTCTTCCTTTCAGCCTGTAGACTAAGTATATCGGCGCTTTGATTGCTTCGACCTCGTGTTCACTTGCTGTTGCGCATCTGGCTCCATTTTGGCTCTTGTGACTGTCCGCTCTTGTCAGATCTCGTGTGGCGCGAAGTCCACCCAACCGAGCAGCCCACAGCAACTGTGAACCTATTTGCATCTGATATGTCTCAACCCAGCGCTGGTGAGGTCAGGAAGGAAATGCATCTAGTGTCGGGTTCACAAGTTGGTCTCATCAAATGCCAACGCTGGTTTGGTACCTAGCTACCTGCAAAGGACCTCGAATCCCTGGGCATAAAAAACTACACCGTCTATTATGCAGGAGCAGAAGACCTTGGCAGTTCCTGAAGTCTCACAGGGTGTTGATGGCACATGCACAGTCCCCACAAAAGGCAGCGGCCCTCACTCGTGCTGTGCTGTTTGCACTTCTCCTGTGCGCAGTGGTAGATGTCACAGCACTCGTGCAGCCCAGGGGCACGCTCAGACCAAGCCGGTTCCTTCTTTCAGAAGAGACCGATACTGCCCCCCATACTGCCACGGCAGTTGGGCCACTGCCGAGCATTGCTCACATCAGGCAGCTGAAGGAGGACGGCACCAAACAAGGGTCGTACACTCT
Organism: Ulvella scutata; assembly: GCA_032359135.1. Lineage (NCBI taxonomy): Eukaryota > Viridiplantae > Chlorophyta > Ulvophyceae > Ulvales > Ulvellaceae > Ulvella > Ulvella scutata. Next base: position 32,251 of record JAUMHD010025365.1, on the reverse strand, counting down.
CATAGCGAGCGAAGCCTCGTTCGTGGACTTTGTCACGTCTCCGCTGCCCTCCAAGACCTTGCGGCTGCTGCCCAGGAAGGTACTGCGCCCATGTGCAGCCCTCAGCATAGAGGCGGCCACCTCTGCTGCCATTGATTGCCGGGGGGCCACTCTGGACTTGCGATGTGGCAGCTCCTTCGTCGTGGAGGCCAATGCCAGCGTGGAGCTCTATAATTGCCATGTTCTGTGGCCTCTCGTGGGGCACTTCTTCAACGCGCAGTCACCCACAGGCAGCCTCCGCATCGAGCAGGGCGGCAGCCTGCTGCAGCAGTCCGGCTCCTCCACGATCGACTGCACCGTGCGCTCCCCCCCCTGCATGCATGCAGCCGTCACCTTCTTCTTGAGCCCTGCAGGAGCTTGAGGGACTTGTGGTTACAGGGGCTCAGTGTGCGCGAGCAGCAGGCGCTCTTCGGCGCGGTGGGCCCACAGGCTGGCGATGTGGTGGGCGTGGAGAACTGGATGACCACCATGGGCCCCTGCACCGGCACACTCAAGATCCGTGACGCAGACATGTACTGCACGGGCGCGACGGAGGTCGGCGACACCTCCACTGCAGAGTTTGCCACCGCGCTGCAGGCCGCCGTCGCGCAGCCTGGCGCTGTCGTGCCTGTGACTGGTGCGCCCCTCGCGTGCCCTTCTCCTGCGCAGCTGCTGGTGCAAAGCTGGAAGCTGAGGCCGGGCTCTCGCAGAAAGAATGAGTGTCTTATGTTTTCTTGAACTTCAGCCCCTAACCCCTGGGGGGTACACACAGCGACTGGGTGTGTTGCGTGCGGCGCACACGTGTGCGGGTGGTGTACAGGGCTGCTGAGCCTGGTTGCGGCAGAGGGCTGGAACGAGCAGCGTGCGCTGCTGCTGGGCACCACCGTGCTGCAGGGGCTGTCGCCGTTTGCAGCCATCGACTTCCAGCGCGCGCGCGAGGTGTTTGCGCCTCTGCCACTGGACGGCGTCGACGGCGAGATGCAGCCCGCGCGGCTTGTGATGCGCAACCTGCACCTCTTCAACCTCCCCCACACGTTCACTGCAGGCGACGAGCAGCTGCCGGGCGGCATCAGCCCCAGGGCGCTGTCCGCGCTGCTGTGGATCTCCAAGCAGCGCAACCCCAGCGCAGACAGCGTGCTGTACGAGCTGCACGCCGTCACCGCCTCCGTCAGCTGCGCGGAGGTTGCCTTCCTGAAGCGCTTCTTCCACCGCCTCAAGCGCAACGCGGCCGCCTCCCCCGCCTCGGCCATCGTCACCGACTTCATGGCGCGCCCCCCCCCCCTCCCATCGCACTGGTGCCAGCATGCAACGCATCCTGCTGCTTGTGCTTGTCGCTTTGTGCGGGGAAGCGTGCGGGCCGCGTGGAAGCCCCCGTAGCGGGGAGTGACCCGAGAGTGGGGGCAGTGCATGCGCAGCAGCAGGCATGTGCCACGAGCGCAGCAGCGTATAGGTGTGTGTGTGCAGGTGGGGCAGGAGGACACTGAGCTGAGGTTTGCAAGGCTTCAAGCGTTTGGCATGAATGCAAGCGGTTACGTCATCTCATGCAAGGCCATGCCGCGCACTGCGCTGCTCGCTTCAGGGGTGGACGTGCACCTCGCACAGGGCGACCCCGCCGTGCTGGCGGACTTCATGATGCCTCCTGAAGCCGCGTCTGGCTCCGGAGCCCCCTTGGGGCATCACTCGGGGCTGAAGATTGTTGCGTTATGCGTGGGTGCGCCCCCCCTGCTAGCCTCCCTACGGGCGCCGCGCAGCATGCCATGTGGCAGCGTCCACAGCTGCGGCCTCCTGCCCTCAACCATGAACTGTGCTTGTCGCTGTGCCGCCGCAGCGCGTTGCTGCAGCCTGGGTGCGGGGCCACGGTGCGCAACCCCCCCGCCCCCCGAGGACATGGGCTGAGTAAGCTGCCTCTGCAGCATTGCAGCGCCAGACGTTGATTGAAGCCTGGGGGCAGCGGCGCATGCAGGGGAGGTGCCAGTCCTCTACAGGGCCCAAATGAGTTGGCGGTTGGGTTTCCCGCGGCCTCGCTGCGTTTCCTGCAGTATTTTGACAAGTCTTTTGCAATTTCGGCGGAACCCAGTCGGGTGTGGAGGCCTGGGAGGCATGACCGGCGCGTTGCATGCAGCTGGAGGGCTGCTGCTGGCGGCGGTGGCCTGCTGCTGGTGGGGCAGGCAGGAGGTGAGGGTGGAGCAGCCCCACAGCGAGTTGTGCTCCTCCAACAGCACCTACAAGCCGCCGCACGACCCCCACCCCCTCAGCATGCGCTGGAATGAGCCCCCCGAGCTGGAGGCCCTCAGCGACCGCCTCGCCGTGACCTCGTGCGCCCCCCTCCCCCCCCCCCCACCTGGGAGGGCAACTGCATGGCTTCATGCATGCCGCGCTCTGCCTGCTGCTGCTGTGTTGGCGGCCACTGCTGCGCTCCCGCAGACGCACGTGGCGTGTGTGCATGTCACAGCACAGCACAGCACGCCGCATGCCCGTGCTCCATGCATCACTCAGGTCTCTGAGGCATGCGTGCAGGGCCAAGGCTATCAGCAGCGGCGAGCACAGCTCACCGTGCGATCCTGCGCGCCACCTGCTGCCTGCGCACGGCTCCGACCCCAGCACCCCCGCTGTGCCGGGCGCGTCCGCGCTCAGCAGGTCGTCGCTGGACCTCGGCCACCTGGCCGGGCCCTTCGTGGACAAGTCCTCCACCCTGGACGGCTCCACCGCGCGCACCGACGCGGCGCCCTCCACGGAGGTGTCAGGCACGTCCGTCATCTGCGCGGGTGGTGCTGCGGACCCCGCGTCCACGCCGCTTGTCGTCGCATCGGTCGCCGCATCGCCGCAACCGCTGACTCCTGAGGAGTGGGCGCAGCAGTGCCTGGCAGAGTGCCAGCGCGACTGCGCGGACGAGCACCTGGAGGTGGAGGGGGTGCTGGCGCGTGGCGCGCACGGGCCCGTGCTGTGGGGCTCCTGGCGGGGGCTGGAGGTGACCATCAGCTCTTTCGTGTTGAAGGTAATTTTGCTGCCTCTTGTCGCGCTGCTCGCACATGCGCCGCTGGTGACGTGTGCATGTGTGTCATGTCGGGCGCCCCCCACGGCCACTTTCAAGTGCCACCGGCTGATGCGGCAGTGTGCAGGTGCCGCTGGCCTCTGCGCACGCCGCCTGCGAGCAGCTGAAGCAGCAGGCGCAGGCGGCGCACCACCTCAGCCACGCCAACATCGTGACCACGCTGGCACACGACCTCAAGCACGCCGCGCAGCAGGAGCGGGTGGCGCTGTACCTCATCCAGGTGCGCCCCTCGCCGCCTTGGCAGACCCCCGCAAGCACGCCTGGCCCAAAATTTGCAGAAATTGGTTTACTTGGTTGTCAATTGAAATAGTTGGTGATGCAAGCTACTCATCCCAGGTTGTGGCAGGCTGCCTGCGGCGGCGGCTGCTTGACCGATCATGAGCTGCATGCATGTGCGAGGGGTGTGTGTAGGAGTACTGCGCGGGGGGCTCCCTGGCCACGCTGGTGCGGCAGGGCCATCTGCACAGCGGCAGCAGCGGGGAGGTGGGGGTGGTGCTGGAGCATGCGCTGATGCTCCTGGAAGACATCGCGGCCGGCATGGCATGCATGCACAGCCAAAACATCGGTGCGCACGGCCCAGTCCCTCCTGCTGGCTGCCACGCGGCACGTGCGCGGGCATGTGAGCCACCTTGCACACGTGTGTGTGGCAAAGTAAAGTAACAACTGTTGAGGCTGAAAAAGGCAGGGCCTGTGCCTTGGAGGCCGCCGCCTGAGGGCTGTTGTGTTGCAGTGCATGGGGAGCTGCAGCCGGGCAACGTGCTGCTGCAGGTGCCCCCCAGCGAGCGCGTGGAGGAGCCCCACTCGTGGCCGCATGCATGCCCGCCCACCGACTCTGCCGCGGCCGCGCTGCAATCAGGGCAGTGCACTGCAAAGATCTCCGGCTTCGCCCTGGGCGGCCTCCTTGACATCGAGGCCGCCACGCTGCAGAGTGCGCGCCTGCCCCTGCATGCGTTCCACCTGGCATGTCCAACGTGCATGCTGCTCATGACGATGCACACTAGAAGTGGTGCTCGTATGCAGGTGCCAGCCTTCTGGGGGAGGGATCGCCGGCGGCGGGCGGCCACTACCTGGCGCCTGAGCTGGCCGACTGTGCGGCCCCTCGCACCACCGCCAGCGACGCGTTTGCGTTCGGGGTGCGCCCCACCCCGCGGCACCATGATGCCACGCATGCCCTCTGCTTTTCTTGTCGCAGCTGTGCCTCCGCAGCATTCCACCTGTGCTACTGCGAGCCGTGTCCACAAGCGGCGACGTTGCAACGCCTCCGCCAGCTGCACCCTGTGTGATGAGGGCCACCCACAGTGCCACCAGGCCATGCATGTCGCACCTGTCCACTGATGCTTGCGACGCTTTTCTTACCAAGCCTTTTGAGGTGCCATCAGCTTGATCGTATGGGATGGCAGATGCGGCGGGCCTGTGAGCGGCCACCCCCGTGCGGTGCAGGTCATCATGTGGGAGCTGGTGGTGCCGGCCGCGCTGTCCCACTGCAGGGGGAGGGGGGCGTCTGCGGAGGTGGCCGCGCCGACGTTCCCCGCCACCTGCCCCTTCAACTATGCCGTCCTTGCGCTTGCATGCATGGCTGCGAATCCGGATGACAGGCCGCCGATGCTGCACGTGCAACAGGTGCTCCAGTCGGTGGACACAGAGATCAGGGCAGCCCCGCACTATCTAGACTGGACCGGCTCTCAGCGGGTGTGTGGGGCCGCCCGCCCTCCCTGCCTACCTTGTCTGCACGTGATGCCGCTGTTGCACTGGCGCCAGGCGCTGCAGTCAAAGGAGGGCGCTGTATGCAGGCTGTGGCAGCGCTGGGCGGCGACCTGGCTTGCTACCGGGTGGATTCACCACTGCTGGGGTCTGCTGTGGCTTCCAGTGGCTGTGCGACGAGCAAGAGCAGCGAGGCGTCCGGCGGCGCGGAGAGGCCGGGCAACGCACTCATGCAGTCGTGGCCCAGCGAGCACAGCGTGCACAGCGTGGAGTCCGTCAGCTTCTACACGTCCGTCGACGCCGCACCCTTCACCGCTCGCACATAGGGGGGCAGGCGAGCGGTGTTTCAACGATGACTGAACGTGATTATGCATATGCGTGAAGAATGTTAGTTGTTGGGTTGGCGATTGTGTGTCTTTAAAAACCGGAAAGGTAGAGTTTTGGGTTGGTGATTGTATTCTTATTCGTTAACGTTTTCCCTGGGTGCAGTTGTGATGGTTCATTCGAGCGAGTTGGTGTTTTTTTTTATGTTTGTCTATTGGGGTTCTTGTGCTTCGCGGGTTGTAGAGGAAGTGTTAAGCCTTTGGGTCATTCCGAGATGTTCGCACTCCTATCGTGATCTGGCAATGCATTGGATTTTTTGTGGCCGTGCCCACGCAGCCAGGCCCACGGCCCACGCGTGTGTGTGAGGCGTGCAGTGTCTGTTCATCATGTTGAGAAGCATTTTGCCACTGCCTAGACGGCTCTTAAAGGCAGACTATGATCGGCAGCGACTATCGTCTTTCTCTAGATCTTGGGGGTTCCGTGAGTGTCGTCCAATTCCGCGAGCTGCAGCACAGCACCCAGTAGTCACGATCCGCGCTTGCAATACTGAACGTAGCTCACCCATTCGTCAGGATTGCGTGCCCACATTCTCTGATCCGAGGGCCGCTGTTGGAGCATAGGAGCCTGCCTGCATTCTTTCGCAGCTTTTCTTTTCAGCCGTCCACGTTCGCCTCACGCACGCGGTGCAGAGTTTCAATGGAAGATATAAACAACTCCTTGGCTAAGACCAAGGTGTCGGACCTGGACGGCAGCGCCCCAGATTCCACCGATTTCGCCAACTACTTCTGCGCGTATGCGTACATATATCACCAGGCACGTATTCAAGACCAGCATATCGTGTCTTTAGATATCGGAGGTGGCCTCGCATCGTCCTCGCGTGTTCAGCACTGTCCTGCAGCCACAAGACAGCGAGAGCCACTAGCGCCGGCGAATTTCAGTGCTGTGCGCTGGGAACAAGACCTGCTAGACTAACCACGGTGTTGTGCAGAAGGATATGCTTGAAGATCACAAGCGTACGGGTGCGTACCATCAGGCGATATTGAACAACAGGAGGAGCTTCCAGGACAAGGCGGTCCTGGATGTGGGCACGGGCAGCGGCATCCTCGCCATCTTCGCTGCTCAAGCGGGAGCAAGAAAGGTTTATGCTGTCGAGGCTACTGACATGGCGAAGGTAGCCAAGCGCCTGGTTGACACCAACAACGTGCGTTGAGTTGTGCTGAGAGGCCACTTTCTTGAGTTGTGTATGTGTGGCTCCCCGCTAGATGCTTGAGTACAGTGTGTGGGATGTGATAGTACTGTATTTGTTCCAAGTTGTGTGGTGCAACACGGCTGCAGGTGTGCAGTGCTGCTGTGCTGAAGCTCGCATGGAGCACCCGGGCAGACGGTGTGAGTGCTGCAGTTGTCCAACGTCATAGAAGTGATTCAAGGCACTGTGGAGTCGGTGGAGCTCCCAGAAAAGGTGGACATCATCATCTCGGAGTGGATGGGCTACTTCCTGATGCGCGAGTCAATGCTGGACTCTGTCATCGTCGCCCGTGACAAGTTTCTCAAGGAGGGGGGCGCCATGTACCCCTCGCACGCACGCATGCTGATGGTGCGCACCTGCCCTGTGGCTGGCGGTTTCACACGTATGCATGCTGGCGTGCCGAGATGCTCTGTATCTCAATCTCAATGCTCAACTCGGATTGCGATTTGAGGTGCCCAGCCTGTGTGTTGGCTGCCAGTGGTGGCCAGAGAGCTGCAGCGAGGCGGCGCGCGGCCTGCAGGCGCCCATCCGGACCCCGGTGCAAGACAAGAGCTCCTCCGAGTTCCAGCGGTCGATGGGCGAGTGGCAGAACTTTGTGTCCGACGTGCGCGCATACTATGATGTGGATCTGTCCGCGGTCACCTCCGACTACGAGCAGGAGCAACGGGAGTACCTCCTGCACACCGCATGCTGGAGTGACGTGCACCCTGGCAATGTGCTGGGCCAGACTGCAGTGATCAAGAACATGGATCTGGTGAAGGTGGGGCTGGACGAGGTCAAGGCGCCCATCGCCAGCACCTTTTCGATGCTAGTCACACGCCAAGGGCCTGTCACAGGCCTCGCAGGGTTCTTCGATACTGCCTTCAAGGGATCCCCAGGCAACCCTGTCGAGTATGAGGTGCGCGCACAGGTGCCTCGGGCCGTGTCTAGAAGTGTTGCAATGTCGAGTTGGCTGGAATTACTTGTGCAGCATCCGCACACAGATGGACCCAGCAATGCAGAGAATGTTTCGTAATGCCCAGAACAAGTCATGTGTTGCGGAAAGCATCGAATCACTTAGTGCGGACTGGTGGTGCAGGAGGTCCTAACAACTGCGCCGGATGTGGCAGGAGGGACTCACTGGGGCCAGCTCACCTTCCAGTTGCATCCTCCGATACATGCTGAGCCTGGCGATATCATAAATTGCAAGTTTCATCTGGTGAGGCAACCTCAAAATAATCGGCTACTACACGTGCGCATGGAACTCACGGTCACAACACAGTCCGGAGAGTCTACCACAACAAACCACATGTACAAGGTAGACTAGCGCTCACGGATGGTGGAGCTGCACATGAAGGTTGTGGATGTGGCATGCAGTACTGTAAGTCGAAGCCCGATTCCTCTGCTGCATCACAGCTCGCTCATAGCACGTTTTAAGCTGGTGTTTACATCCTCATCGACGTCTGCACTTTGCGTGAGGGGGGCATTGTGCAGATGTGGCGGTAGTTCACGTTCTTGAGCAGGCACGACTTGTAGGTAGAGGTCACTATTGTACCAGACCCGCACACACGGCTACTACGGCTTGCTCGTAAGCTTCATGTCATCTTCATCAAAGTCGTCATCAAATCGATTGAAGAAGTTGGCATCTGCCAGTCTCTGATTCATACTTTCGCTCCGCTCTCGGAGACGCTGCCCATGCGAAGATCTCGTTCGTCTCTGCTCGAAGCTAGCTCTTGCATCATCAGATGTTGGTGGTAGGGCGGCTTGGCGTGCGCTAACATCTCCTTGATCGAAGTCTTCCATCAGAGCTGCAGCACCGTCATGCGACATCTCTTCGTCCTCCATCACACAATCAAGCTTACTATCACACTTATGAACTCAAAATGTACAGTTTATGTGCGCTCCAGACGTGCAAGGCGAGATAGGCAGGCAGTGCAGCAAGTGTAGCACATCAAACTTCTCACCAGAGCGCAAACGCTTGACACCCGACACACACCACAATAAAGCAACATGCCGTTGACAATCTTACATGATGCGTGCTGTCAGTTAAACGCACAATTCTGCTCGAGCAGGTTGCAGAATCCAGATTTTCGGCTCTGACAGGGCGGCACTCATGCACCTGCAACACCCAGCATCTGAAGCGCAGACAAGGTAGCTGAGGAAATCACACATTGCTGAAACTACGCAATTGTTCCATCCTTGATATCTGTATGTGCCACGCAAAACAGTTGGACATGCTGATTCGCTCCATCTTCCGTGATAGTATTGTAGTAGTGACGACTTGTGTGCAGCACTGTCGCACACCTACCTTTAGGTGTGCGACACATATTGGGGTGGTTTTAGGTACCGCAAATGGCATTCACCTGACTGTGAGTGCCTGGAGTCAGCCCGCACTCCTGCACTGGCCCTCCCCCCGCTCATGGACACGTCCGTGCAGAGCGACTTAGACTCTGTGGGCAGCGACACACTGAATGATGCTGTTGCAAAGGTGTGAGCCTGTCAAACTTTGCTGAACGGTCTCATGAACGGCAATTGATCAACCACAAGTGCAGAGCAGGCTAGTGGTACTTAAAGTGTTCCTTGCCATTGAATACCAAAGAAACATTTTTGAGCACCTGTGAGGCAGAAATCTACAGGTTCACCTGTGCAGCTCAACTCTGATATTCAGAGAATCAGCACCCGCATGTGCGCCACCCTAGCCAGTGCAGAGGGCAACATGGCAGGCCTACACACCGGCCTCATGCCCGTCACCAACAGCGAGCGCCACAAGATCCCTGAGATGTCAGCCGAGGTTGTGGACAGCAACCCATACAGCCGGCTGATGGCGCTGCAGCAACTGGGCATCGTGGAAAACTATGCGACCATTCGAGAGAACACAATCGCAATCGTTGGCATCGGCGGGGTTGGATCGGTTGCTGCTGAGAGTTTAGCACGCTGTGGTGCGCGGCCGCCATCACACTGCGAGGCTGTAGGGCAGAGTTGCTGCATGCATGCACAGTGAGGCAGCACACATGGCAGGCAGCTGACGGCAGCTGTGCCTGCAGGGATAGGGCGGCTGCTGCTGTATGACTATGATACAGTGGAGATGGCCAACATGAATAGACTGTTCTACAGGCCAGAACAGGCTGGTGCCAGCAAAACGGCTGCCGCAGCATGCACCCTGGCTAGCATCAACCCTGACACCGAAATTGAGACGTTCAACGTCAACATCACAAGCGTGCAGGGCTTCAAAACGTTTCAGAGCAGCCTGCTTGATCAGAGCACTGGCCAGTCCAGGGTGTCACTGGTGTTGGCGTGCGTGGACAACTACGAGGCGCGCGTGCACATCAACAGGGCGTGCCTGCAGCTCAGGCAGCCGTGGATGGAGTCGGGGGTGTCCGAGGATGCAGTTTCGGGTGCGCGCTTCTGGCCCTTGGCAGAAACGTTGGAAGGTCAGAGATGATCAGTGCATGCAGTGGTCAGGGGGAAGGCTTGCAGAGCTGCGATGTGGTTGCTGGCGGCCGGTGGGTGCTCACTCTCTGCAGACGTGCACCTGCAGGGCATGTGCAGCTGGTGGCGCCTGGAGAGACGGCGTGCTACGAGTGTGTGCCGCCTCTGCTTGTGGCCTCAGGGGTGGAGGAGAGTTCCTTGAAACGGGAGAATGTGTGTGCGGCATCACTGCCAACCACAATGGGCATCATCGCAGGGCTCCTGGTACAGAATGCGCTAAAACATATCTTGCGATTTGGTCAGGTGTCCGAGTACCTCCAGTGCGAACCCTCTATACAGCTGTCATGGTATCCTGCGCAAGTACAGTGCTGGCCCTGTTCCTCTTAGCTGATATCTGCATGCTCAGGTACACAGCCATGTCTGACTTCTTTCCGAAGCAGACAATCAAGCCCAATCCAGAATGCAAACAGGCGATATGTGTTGAGCTACAACAGCTGCATCGGTATGGCAACTGTCCCATGGCTTGCCTCCTGTTTGTTTACTGTGGCATTGACCTGTTCAGATACCCAAGGTGAAGTCTGGGTATGCACACACATTTGTCTGAATACCTCACAACTGCAAACAGTGATTCCCTTGATTCTGTCATAGCAGCCTCTCTAGATTCGGTCGTGCCGTCCTATTTGAATCATTGTTTACCTGTGTAGGGAGTACCTGCAATCTGAAGAGTACAAGAAATCCCTTGACCAGTGTCGTGCAGCCCAGTCAAAGCCTGAGCTAATACCTTCGCATGAGGAGAATGAGTGGAAGATAGAGCTTGTTGGAGAGCAGGTTGAGTTTGAGGATCCAACAGAAACCGTTGCTGTTCCTGAGGTAGCTGTGTCAGACATGATTGCTCAACTTGAAGCAGCTCAAATTTAGCATCTTGGCATGAATTGGAGTACAACACATTTAGCACAGAAACTCTGTTCAGAAAAGGTTGACAGTTACAGCTCATGCCAGACCCTGGATGCCTATATCCCGTATACCCACCAGTCCACAGAAGATCTAAAAGTCAGATTGAAGATGTGAGGGGGGGGGGGTTCCTATCGCTACCATACGAACTGCAGAACATCTGCAAAGAACGTACAATGAACTGCATGCAGCCTTGCGGCCAGCCATGCGCTCCATGAACTCTCAGTCACTGGTGTTCAAGCAAAGCGCAACACCTTGTAGCACCCAATGCGAGTCGTGCTCGTTAGTTGCCAGATCAGCTTCCATCACGAGCCCCTTCCCCATGGCATTTGTGCGGTTCTGTGTGCCGTACACTGGTGCCCGGAATGTATTGGTCAACTTCCGCTTCGATGCTTCTACTGGGACTATTTGCATGACTGGCAAGTCTGTAATGAGCACCTTAGGGTCCTGCCGCTTCAGCATTGAGTTCATAACGTCCCACCCTGCACCTTCCAGGTACAACCCTGTAACATAACAGCCGAATTCTGGCTTCTCCACTACCTCCTGTGTGTTCACAATCTTGGTGACTTTTGTGTACAAAGTCGACTTGTCAAGGGGCCACCCCCTTTGCCTACATGCTGCTTGGATAAGAGCTGCAATGTAGGTCTCTGGGATATGCAGGCCAGAGAGCCACATCACAGCTGGCTCGCCAGACTCCACCCAATCCGTGTATTGCGTGTATCTTCGATGGAACCAAACCATCCATGCACCCAAGCTTTTCCCTGTCTCAGGGCTCAGTCTAGACCACATGTCTGGAAGCTGTCCGTTAAATATCGAGTTCGAAAGGGCCTCCAGTGATCCTGACAGCCCAATCTCACCAGCCAATGCTCGCAGCAGATCCTTCAGTGAACCACGCATGGCAATAACCACCCTGCAATTGCATCACTGTTTGTATAGGTGACGAGTGATTCACCATTGTTTTGCACATATCTGGGACACATGCAGGGGCATAATCCATCCATGAGCGATATGTTTCTGCATCGAGACGTGTCACGTAGCACTGAGCTTTCAGGAGAGCCGCACTGGTTCCATCTCTCCAGCTCTTGCAACAGAACAACCTGCGTTGGAGAAGGGATTCCTATCTCCTTCTTGATGACGTGCAGGTCAAAAGGGTCTGGAATCACATTCAGTATGTCTTGTGCGGTCTGCTTGATGAACTCATCACGTGTCAAACCTCCCCCAGAGCCAGCTGCTCTGGGCTGCAGTTCGATCAAGTTCTTCCACAAATCCTTTGTAGCATTGCTGTAGTACTGAATGTCTGCGTTCCCATGTAGGCCAAACACCTCCGGCGTTTGCATCAGCGGCAACGCTTCAATAGCCTGCACAAGCAACACAAACATGGACGAGGCAAGCTCTGACACACAAAAAGCACAGAATATCTGATTCGATTCTTATTTACCAGTACATGTGGAATGCGTGGCAGGCTCAGTACCTTGAAGGGCATGCGCTGTACACTGTACCGCACGATTGCACAGATGAGCCCTGCCACCATATACAGGCACGTAACTGAAGATGAGAAGGTGTATGCTTGACATGAATAGTATGACTGCATGGAATGAAGAGGATGCAGTGTGAAAGCTGGTGGTTGGGAGTATTGTCACACCATGTACAGTACGCACCACGTCATGACGGTGAGAACGCCATGCAGGCAGCCCCACATGCATGCACACCACCGTGTGCTCTACAGGAGCACTAGATTGCTTTACTGGGTTGTAAAAGCTGCACAAGGATTACTGCGAATAATTCATAGCCAAAAGTAGCCGGTTTTCTACGCCAGCTACTCCCACCACCTGTATGATTTCAGGCAGCGAATGGGGGAAGAAGGGCGTACGTCTGTGTAGTTCTCCCGAGATCCCCACTCTGGAATGTTGTAGTCTACTGCTGAGCTCACATAGAAGTGGAAGGGCTGGAATTCATCGAATAAGAAGTCCCCCAGGTACTCATCCAGGTATGTGGTGAGCACGCGGCGGTCAAAGCCATCTGAGACCCTTCCTCCGTACATCGCCTCCCCAATTAAGTACCTTAAAGTTCCCCATGGAATAGAGTCGTCTTTACTATCGTATGCCTTCGTCAAATATGTTCCAATCAAGGCCATTGAGATCCTGAAGTCTGTTGCATTGAAGTCATAGGGAACATTCCAGCCCAGCTTACCATACTTTCGCCTTTCCTGAACATTCGCATGGAAGAATGCAAGAACATAAACAAGTGGCCTGAAAGCTTTGTGGGGACAAGCACAGAGAATATCCTCTGAAATTTTGGCATAGGAAGAACGCATGTTCAACTTCAATCCGTTCGGAGGCTCTGTGACAATCTTCAGTGATCGCTGCAAGATTCCGAGAGGGAAAGCTTCTGTGGGATCTGTTGTGAGCCAAAGACGGAACTCTTTGTGGGGGTCCGTAATCTACACATATATGTTCAACATTGAATCAAACTGAAGCATCTCTGGACTACTGCAAGAAAAAGAAGCAGACATGCAGCCTCTACTCGCCGTCGCACCTTCTCAAGTATTTTCTCCAAAGTCTTCAACCACTTTGGAAGAAGATGACAGTTCTGCAACATGACCCATAAGCCACGAGTTGCGGCCATCTCAACTGCTTCTTGTGCCTTCGGGCCCATTCCCTGACCCAGCGCCATGTATTTCAGCTTCACCCCTGGCTTGAACCCAAGCTCCTCACCAAGTTTGAAAAGGTCATAGGCAGGATCTGCTCCAGGGGAGAGGACAAACACGACGGGTGTCATGCTGGTGGACTGCTTGAAGATGCTGGCATAGTCTAGCAGCGGAGGCTGCACATACTTCTCTCCCAGCTGCTCAATTACAAAGCGAGTAACAGCAATCTGCACATCCAGCTTGCTGTTGGAGTCAGGTGTCTTGATAATGTAGATGGTAGTCTTAAGCACAAACCTTGCAATGCATGAAACATGGGTGTCAGAATAAGCAATTACAATCGGGTGTCACAGGGCGCACTGTAACTCTGTCCATCTTGATGCAGCGAAGGACAAGTAGTTTTTCGAACAAATTGATGCGATCCTCAAAACCGTTGGGAAGAGCTGCTGCCTCAGGAGCCTCCAGGTTGTAGTATACCTTCCAACTATCTTCATCCATGACGATGTCATCTGCAATTTCTTGCAGCGCTGGATTTCCACCTTCCATGCCACCCAGGGTGGTCAAACGCATCATATCATGCCAGCCACTGTCAGGGAACCATGCGTATGGATTCTTGCGCGCACTCTTTTCCAAGGACAGGTTTCCTTTCAGAAAGAAGTCAACGTATTTTGGGTTCAGGTTCCCAGCCTCCTGAAGAGTCTTGACAGCAATCTGCATACGCCTTGTGTCCTGCTGACACTGGCATAAGGAAGACACATTATCCACAGGTGTCAGCACGCCATAGAAGGCATCAAGAACATGCCTGGAATGAGAACATAAGTTTGTGCTTCTCGAATAGCCCCAAGCACGTGTAGTTGTACACGTCACTCGTGGTTGCTTCGATGATGTTTTTCAGGCGTCCTTCCAGAGACGCATCTTTTTTGCTGGTTGCCAGCGTGTTGGAGAAGACTGTTAGGAATGAGGATAGTGAATATTCGTACATTTGGTTCACGTTTGCTAAACCTGCCATCACAAAGAATAATACTGCACCCCTGCGTGCTGCCCCTGTGTACTTCACACGCACATCATCAATTTCCTGCGCTGTCAGCTTCGCCTGCTTCAACTTCTCAGCTATGTCTACCGCTGAAGACTTTGCTTTCTCAAGAGTTGCAATCAGCTCATGATTGTCGAGTATATTGCCTGCAAAAGTACAGCACGTGTACATCGCTCAGGTGAGAGAACTGATGAGAAGCAACTCTGGGAGTGATACACGGCGTGCTGGAACGCAATCTGCTTCGCACTGAATTCCCCATTCCAGAAATCATAATCGAAGTGTCACAGTGTATGAACAGATGAAGCAGTGATTGGACAACATTCAGTTGTAATTGTGTGTTCGGCTGTTCATTGCAAATCCTGCACAATGCATGTAACTAGTGCTATGTGGTAGTACATGACGCACCTGACGCATTTGACAATTCATACAGCAGTGTATCTTCAAGTTCCTGGAGCGCTGCTTTATTTTCAGACATTTCAATCACCAGCTGCTCACGCTGTTCCTCCAAGTCCGGTCGTTCATGACGTACAGTAACATTGAGAAGTTGATCTGCCAGGCCCTGCTCTGTGACGCTGTAGTTGATAATCATGGTCTTGCCAGCAACTTCAGGCGTGTAGTGTGGATTTGCAAGCTTGGTGGTGAGGTACAGCCGGAAATTGTCATCCCATTCCACCTCCTTGTCACCGAGCTTGACAATCTTCCTCGTTGTCCCGGAGAGATTCTTCTCAATCACAGGGTCAATAACTGGATCAATGTATTCATCCAGATTTTCGAACAGGAAGGGAAAGCCATACTGGATGGCAAGTTCCAGCTGCTTCAGGAAGTCAGAGTCATTGAATGTCTTGATCCTGCCTTCCAGCTCCTTGCCACTTTTCCTTTTGATCCATGTCACAGCTTGCATCTGTGGGTCAATACAGAGGGGATAGCGGGATGCATGCATTGTGAGGATGCCGTTCTGAATGGAGAGCTCGTCACTTGGAAGGCCTGACGATGCCCACATAGTGGTTTCAACCTCTGTGGTCAGCAGATCTTCCAGCCTGAATTCTGGAGACATTGGCAAGCTCTTGACTTGAACATCTTTCAGCCATGTTTCATATATCATTGCTCTTCGGTATTCGTAAGTGAACGCTCCAGTGTAGGACAAGAAGGAGGAAGTCAGCAGGCAGTCACCCACAAGCCAGTCCTGCACATCAAAGACTAGTGAGCGATAAGGGAATGCACTATCTCGTAACTTGTTTTGGAAGAACGATGTACATGCCAATCGCTCACTACAGCTTCAGCCCGGTCCACCAGGAGCGGTGGCGCACGCGCCTCCAAACAGCCATAAAGGCACATCAAGTTAGGCACATCATTCAAGTTTCTCACCTTTCGTGCTTCCAGTGTTGCCATGTCATTTGTCCACCGAATCTGTTCTGACGAGAGCCCGACAATGAGCTTGGAAGCAGCTGTCAGCCGCCGCTCCATCAGATCAGCTTTGTCCTTCAGGTCTTGTTGCTCTGTGCTCTTCTCGCTGAAACTCTTGTTCAGTGTTTCAAGCTCCGAATTGAGCTGTGTAACTTCCTCTTGCGTTTTGGCCAAGTCTTTTGCTGCAAGTCTCATGGACTTTTCTGCTTCAGCAACCTTCTTCCGCTTTGGCTCCACAGTCTTTGCTACAGCATGGTAGTTCACCATTGCATTCACCCATTTGAACAGTCCAGCACCAGCCTTAGAAATTCCTAGCAGCGCTTCAAAATTGAATTTGCTGTCCTTGAAGGCCACCTTGACCTTGTTTACCTGCAACACAGCAATGACACAGGAATGAGCCCATGTGTGATCTGTGGTAGGTGATCAGTTGCGCCGTACAATTTGCTATCAAGTTCTCAACTTCAATTGAAACCATCTCAGACGCATGTACCGATTGTGCAATAGCATGCGGATGTGTACCTGCTTGTCTGACAGTGCATCCTTGTCAAACTCTACTAAACTTCTGAGGAAGCCACCATCAGACATCATGGCCTTTGCACCTGGCCAAGAAGTATCCTTGAGACCCTTGAGATTCACCACACACTCACAAACCTTTCGCACATAAGCGTTCGGGTTGTTGAAGGACCGAATCTCTGTGATATCATCTTTCTTCAAGTCAGAAAGAGCAGCAGCTGCTTCCTCCAAGGCAGGGATGGCCTCTGCAAGGGCAGCCTCTGCTTCCTCCTTTTCGACTGCAATATTGACACTGTCAATCTTCAGCTGCTCTTCTTTCTCAGACGCTGCCTTGCTCTTGGCCTCCACCTCTGTTTTAGACTTGGTGATGATTTCAATCAGTGCATTACACTCTGTTGTTGCAGCTTCTACAACCACTTTGGCTTCTGAAAGCTCCTGTTTCATAGCCTCCACTTCAACTGCTGCCTGCCGCAGCTTCTGCAAGCCTCCATCCAGCCTCTTTGCCATATCAGAAATCTTGGTTCTGTTGCCTGACAGAGATTTTCGATAGTTTGATATGAAATCCAGGTAACTCTTGGGTGTGACATAGTTGGCCCTGCGTAGCTCTTCAAGGAATCTGGACGAGAACATTCTCACACTCTGGTGCACCATCATCATGTGTGCAACAATGAGTGACTTGTGCTGCTCACTCAGCTCTTCCTCCTTCAGGAAGAATGTCGCCACTGCACTCAGTGCTTGTTCTGGCCATGGATCAAACCAGTCAATCACTGTGTTATTAACCATGCCTGGGAAAGATCTGCACCGCTGACGCAATGTTTCACCTACAGGAGACATGGCCAGCACAACGTGCAGGTTGTCACGGCACTTGTTCACAAAGAATGCCCAGCAGGAGTCTTTTGTCTCTGGCAGACCTGCTTTAGCCACCTCGTCTCTGACGGAGTTAATGCAACCATCCTTCTCACCATCATCATACAGTGCAGGAACCATTCCAGTGGTGAGCATGTTGTTAATGAGCTCCAGGAAGCCTTCGTCCGCAACATGCGCGTCTGTGAACAGGAAGACCATGGCTTTGTTCTCCCTCCCTAGCTTATCATAAAGCTTCTGCAGCACATACAGTTGGGCTTGTAGGACAACAACGCTGCACAGGATCAATGAAAAAAAAGTTGCCACTGTACCTTCAGATCGTCCCGAAAGGCAATTTCATCGTATCCTCTGCTGAGGGTGATCTCGAAAACGCCACATTGAGCGGCATAAGCAGCTAGCTGAGTGATACTTTTCTTTCCAGATCCACCAACGCCAACTAGCAGGTTGTTGCCTCTGGGAAGCGTTATAGTTCTCATAACCCTGACAATGTGCTCCAAGCAGTCTTCAAAGAAGACGAGATTCATGTGCTTGTGCTTCTCATTGTAGAACCTCAGAATGGTGTCCATCACACCCTTGAGTCTATCATAAGAACCAAGATCTTCGTACAGGCTCACCTACAATACGTTAATGTCCTGGGTGAAGATGTAAACAGAAGAATGACACTGCTGGTGAGTTCTTCACGAACAGGTGCGCAAGTTGTCGGTGCAGTAGATATGAAGATCACACCGCCTGAACACCATCACCTTCGAGAATAGCTGGCACACTTGCAAAGTTGCCAAACAAGATTGGGTCAGCCAGAACATGCTCAGCTGTTGACGAAAACTTGCTACTTATGACGCCCCTCAGGAGATCTAGAACCACCCCTTTGTCTTTGTCATCAATCAGCCGGTCATGGAAAATACGCATCATCTCATTTCTCCAGAGGCGCAGGAATTGTGCTGCGTTTTCGAATTTGTCCGGGGTGGAGCGCATCAAACCCTCAAACACTCGTGAGAGGTCTCTCAGATTAAAGATGTAGTGAAATCGAGATGGTGTTGCTGGAAGTTTCTCAATAATGTGTGAGTATACGTCCAGTGTGATGCCGGTCAACAAGGTACTTGCAGTCACGATATCATCTGACAGGGCACCGACGTGCCCTGAAAGGATGCTTTGAAAAATTGTATGCAAGTTCTCTGTGGCTGGGAACTGAATCTCAAATACGTTGAACAAGGAGACAAAGCGGGGATCCACATGATTGCGAGCTCCACCTGGGGGACCCATGCCTGCAATGCAGTTGATGTCTTTCATCTTCTTCCAGCTGAGATCTTTTCCACGATCATATAGACCCTTGTACTCAATGAAGAGCTTCATCAAGGCAATGGGCTGTTGTGTCCCATACTGATCCACCTTGGGCATGTTCAGATCATCCAGGAATACCACCAACTTCTTGCCAACTGGAGGTCCATATGTGTCCTTGGTTCGTTTCTCTGTTGAGTCCTCAATAGCTCGTTGCACATCAGCAGAAGTGGTCCTTGAGGAGAAATTCATGGTCAGCAGCAGATTCTTGGTGGGGTTCAGAGACTCGAGGTACGTCTGAATTGTGAGAGTCTTCGCAGTTCCAGACTCACCCACAAATAGGCATGGCTTCTCTGCCTTCATGATAGTTTCTACAAGCCACGTGGATCGAACCAAGTCCACTGTGGGAACCACAATCTTGGCGAACATCGCCTCTGGTTTATGAACATATGGATTCACATATGTCTTCCAGCTTTTCCACGACTTATCTGCCAAATCCCAGTTGTACTCAAATAGACTTTTGGCTGGCAGACTACCAGCAGTCACACGATCACTGTCTGTGGTATTCATTCCGGCAATGGCTTTGATGAACCTGTCAAACCGAATGCGATCCTCCACCCCTGGTCGCTGTACCAAGGCGGCACCACACGACCACACAACACAGAAAATGAACAAGGACTCTAGGCCCTGCAAAGTAAAGGTACCCAGTCAACAAGACAGTGGGATGAAAACGCTGTTCACAGTGAAGTAGAACACAGCAGGATTTATTATTGCTTGCTGCTGCATCAAAACAGCACTTGTAGTTACCTTAGAACCTCAACGTACAGGAACCAGAACAGGTATCAAAGTGAAGCAATTGCTAACACCAACAGGATCTGCAGGCGCAGTTTCAAGTTCAGATACATGCAGTGCGAGTAGTGGCTGGGCGTCTTGCATGTTCATGGCACACAACAAATCAGTCCTAATAAAAATTGAAACTGCACCTGAGCATCCCCATATTGCCCATTGGCCAGGGCGTCCAGCAGAGTGGTCAACTGACGCATCATGTTCAGATTTGTGATTGGGATCGACTGTTGTGGCCGCTTCACCAACTCATCACCCTCAACACCCTCCAATACCCATGCTACGCAGGGTGTTGCATACTTGTCAAACAGACCTCGGACAAAGTCTTGCTCCTCTTGATTCGTAATCGAAGCAAGCCACGAGGAAACGTATGGAGCAAAGCCCAAGTTCCTGGAGTCAACGTACACCATACCACACCTGGAAACGGTAGCAGGCGATGCATATTGCAGATCAGCAACTTCGAAAAGCAGCTTACAATGGTTCTGGACACGAATGCGCTCGCTGTTCGGAAGGGTCAGTAGCTTGTTGTCATCCATAACAGAGTTCATGTTCTCCACCCACACAGCATCCACATCACCATCAAACACCAAGTATCGTGCCTGTAACAGTCACAGTCATATCAGATACACAATGGTGAATTTTCTGACAGAGACGAGAATTCTGACGGGAAGTCATGAATACTGCAGCGCTCACAGTCTAGCTTATGACGCAGACATGCGTCCTTTCAGGGTCGTTTGCAAGCTGTCTTCTGGAGCTGTGATTTTGTTGTGCTGGAAATTGGAACAGATGGTTCATAGCTTCAGCATGCACACACAGAGCATTTGTGATGCGGGTGCATACTTCGGTCTTACCCACTGGCAGCGGTTTGTTGATCTCACGGAAGATGCTGGACAGAAGACCATCAGTCCAGTCTCTTGTCTCAGGGTCAAGAACCCCGTACAGTTCACTAATCCGGATTGCCTTGGGGTTGATGACAAACAACTTGGTTGGCTTTCCAAGCTTTGTCTGCGCACGTGCAAGGGTATTGATGATCAAGGACTTGCCGCCTCCAGTCTGACCCACCACCATGGTTGTGTGACGTGTCATGATTGTCTCCATCAACTGGATTGTCTTGTCAACCTGGTCCCCAGTGTTGTTGAGCACCTGGTACCCAGCCTCTGCTAGTTCTGCTTCAACCTGGTCATTGAAAGATGGATACCTTACTCGAGGACAGTTCATACCAGGAAACAGGTCACTGATGAGGCCCATGAACAAAGGAACATCATCATACACAAACTTGGGCAAGTTCATGTCTCGCAGCGCTCGCATAAGCACAAGAGACTCTGACATGTCCGGAGATCCCCTTTTCAAAGAGCCAGCCATGACGAGGACAGACTTGAGAGCGCGCAAGCCAAAGTCATAATGATGCTGCTTTGACAACTGTTCTCGTGACAGTTTGTACAGCACTGTCATCTTCTTAGCCAAAGTTTTTGCAGTATCAAAGCCCTCAGACAGCAGCATAATTTCACAAATCTGCTCCAGGTCGGGCACGATCATAGTGACTGGGCGGAAGAGAGCCTTCAAGTTGTCAGGCAGCTCAGTCCGGCCAGCATATCCTGGGTTCATGGTTATGAAGATGCCTGTGCGGTCATCCAGGGTTATCTCCCTGCCTTCAAAAGAGAAGCGCGATAGATCATTCTTCAGTGCTTCTTGAATTTGCTTGATTTGAGAGCTGACAACTGATAGCACTTCGGCTTCAATTCTGTTGAATTCATCAAAGCAACCCCAGGCCCCACACTGTACCAGCCCAGAGAAAATTGCCCCCATGGCTTTGTAATCAAGACCTTCGCCACAGTTGAACACGACACATAGCAGCGCAAGGCCTTTTGCAAGATCCTGCATTCACTAGCAATCGACTTCCTGGACAGAAATGCCTGTGACTAAGCTTGTGGTTGACATACACCCGTGATTCTGACTCACAAATGAAGTACAAGTCTAGAAGCATGAAATCCATGCAGTGACAATGAAACGCCCTTACCTTGGTAGTCTCTGTCTTGCCTGTCCCCGCAGGTCCAGCTGGGGCGCCACCCAAGCGGTACGTCAAAGCTGTGGTTAAAGTCATGTAACATCTGTCAGTTAGGGCAGTGATAACAAGGCGCCCATTGACTCCCATGTATTCGTAGCCATATCGAAATGTTCCAGTACATTGTCTGATGCTGATGTCGTCTGCCTCCCGTTGCCAGTAGAAACGAAGCTGCGATTCCCAAGCAAACTCCCTGCACATAGGATGTACTGTACAATTCTCAGAGTGCACCACATAATCAGACATACCAAATGACTGTCAGGTCTCACCGTGCATCCATGATTGAGTCCCGTACAAAGGTGTCAATGATATCCTTTGCATGGACCTCCACGATGATCATCTGATTCACCTTCTTCCTCGTCTCATTGGTGAGGTCAGTCCTGACCATGCTTGTCAGCTGTGCCAGCTGGGAATTCTGTTTGGATAAAAAATCCTTCATTGCATACTTGTTCCCACCTTGCACGCGTTGGAATGTGTCCTCTGTCTCCCACGTCCACCAAATCTGTGACCCTGCCAAGGTCACCATGCCGAGGCTTTCGGAGATCCATGAATCTCTCGTTTTCTTGGCATAGTAGAAGACACCCTCCTTACTGATCTGATGAAGAGTGTCCTTCATCTCTGATTCCACACCAGTCATCCAGATCTCAGCAGCTCCTTCAACGTTCACAGCTTGCCGAAACTGGAAAGTCTCCCCTTCACTAGAAGTCATGCCAACCACTGTCTTGCTTCCCCGTCCAAACTTCAGACTCGCACAGTTGTCAAACAGCTTCAGCATGTGCTCTTGCACACTGGTCGGGTCACTTGTGCCCAGGATAGAAAGTAGTTCATCCTGCACCCAGAACCTTGACACTGGTGCAATCGCTTGAGAAATCAAGCCCAAAACCCACTCAGCATACACCAATGCCCCTCAAAACACTGAGCAGCTTGAAACAAGGCACCCAGGCCAAAAACCTGTGTTTATGTACGTTGCAAGTTTCTCTGCAGTGTCTTGAAAGACACAACACCATCACGAAAGAACTTAGACACTGTGCTAACAATGCGTGCAAGATGCCTTCCTGTTCAACTTTGTGAAATAATTGAACTCGTTGAACGGATCTGTCAGGTTTATTCCCTCTTCCTGCCTAAAAGCGTCTTAAAAGCGCTGCCAATTTCAGCTGTCTGCACCCACGTAACCAATAGTACACTAACGTTGCTTAATATTAGCTATCTAATATTGCAGCGAATACAGAGCGAGGCATAACATTGAATCAGTGCATGAGCAAATGCAGATACAGGTGAACCTCATTACACCGTTCCGACAGATTTTGGATAGTAGTCCAAATACTTGAATATCTTATTTTTCGTTTCGCCCCAACATAATCTATAATTTCTCTTAAATCTGGTATTCACCCCAATCCGGTGCGTTATACCGGACAGGTTCTGGCCATCTAACGGATCCGTTACAACGAGGTGCACCTGTACAGCGAGCATACAGGGGTGTGAAGGATGGGCGCACATCTGAGATGAAGTAGAACCTGGGAAAGGAACAGCGCTTCGTGTCTAAGTACTCTGACAAGCTGTTTTGACACTTCTCTAATGTATCTAAAAGATCCTGCAGTGTCTCGAGACGCCCTTGGACAGAGCACGACTCAAGAACAGCAGGATTCTTGGCCGTTTCGGCCATGATCTTCATGAATGTCTTATCCACCGTATCAAACCTCTTGGCCTCCTACAAGCATCATGCCGCTGCTGCAATCTGTTTAAAGCACTCACATACACATTAGAATAGTTCTGAAACAGTCACAAGCAATCACTAGTTCAGTCAGACGAGTTCGCAGCTTGCACCAGAGAAAGGGAGGCAGACCTTTGGCAGCTGCAATCTGATGTCATCGGAGCCAACAAATATACTTTCCAGATACATCCACTTGCGCTGCACTTGCATCCAGGCCTCAATGCACTCCCCCACAAGGCTCAGCCTCTGCTCCCATTTTCGAACATTCTCGATGAATGGCCGTACAAAAGGGGAGGCCATCATGGACTGCAGATTGAGTCCCATGTCTTCCAGCAACAGGAGGACGTCATCAACACTGCGGAGTACATAGCCACGATCTTCCGTGCCTTTGTTGTACTTCGCACAGACAAACTTTTGCTCACTCCAGACTTCCACCAGTTTCTTCAGCTCAGATTCAATGGTCAACTCCTTCTCTGCTGCACTGCTGATCTTCAAAATGTCATCAGCATACTTGTCAAGGGACATTGCAAACATGCTGCCTAACGTGAATGTCTTTGGGTCCATGTCAAACTGCTGACCTGTGACCTGCACCAGCACGAAGAGCCTCACAGACGAAGCGACATTCTCTTTTGACAGAATATCTGGAGTCAAGCGAAGCTGGACTCTTTTGATTCCAGATTAATTCTCTAGACTCGAGAGAATACATCAATTCTCTTGACGATGCATCACGAGGAAATGGATCGAATGTTTAATGGGCTTGCTCATAACACCCCTTGTAGATGATGCCAAGTGGAGCGCAGTGCATGGGTCTGCAGCGTACTGTCATCAGGTTGTTCCAGTGTCGTTTCCGCAATGCATCACTCTTGAGCTCCTTCATGAGGGGCAGCGATGACAGAAAACCGTCTATGCTCTTAGAAACTGCCTCATACAAGGGCATGTCAGAGAGAGCACGCTTCTTCTTCAGCTCTGACGCCACCTCTTCAGTCACATCGATGATTTTGGTGACATCAAGATCAGACCAAAGCACCATGGAGAACGAGTCCACATTTCTTGCATGAACCTCATACACTGAATATAGCTGTTGCAGCTTCTGCATCTCTGTTTCCATCTGCAGAGTGTGGCAATTGGTAAACCAATCAAGCTGTCCGGTCAGGACACAAGCAGGGGTGTATCCACAGCAGTGGCATCATGAAAAAGTCTGCAACTATGACCATTGCACAGGGGCCAAGGATCGTACATGCATAAGCTCAGGATAAGCTGTGATGTCCAACTCGAACAGCTTCTGAGCGAGAACGAGCTCGTCGCGTTCCTTCAGAATCTCACCCAGCGATGCCTCAGTCTCCCGCATGAGCTTCACACCCACACCCAGGTCAACGTTGCCTCTGCCAGGGCCTTTCGATTTGAATTCTGTGAAGAATTCTGCTACACGCTCTTGGAACTTTTCTACCTGCTGGCATGTAATGGAGCTGAACTCAAGCTTGACATCTTCCAGAGCAGCATTGATCTGCACAGACTCTGCTTCCAGCTCGTTCCAAGTCTGCTGAAGACGAGCACACTGCTTGTGCTGCTGCTTGTACAGGTCCTTCAGCTCTAGTTTGCAAGTTGATAAACGCGTATCAAACCGATCGAGCAGCTCGATGTACTGCAGCTCAACATCAGAAGACTGTGCCTTGATATCCTTGATAGCGCCAAGAACTTCTTTCAGAATCTGTACACAGTATGTACTGCAGTTGGGGGTAATGCATAAGTGCATACAAGAACCTAGTATGCTGCTAATAAGATATAACCTGATAGCTACAACAAGTACACGTCAGCAGCACACCTCCAAGGACTCCGGCTCCTTGTTGATGACTGTTCTCATCTGGGCAACTCGGGAGGTTTCAGCTGCCAGTGCGGCCATATCAATGTCCTGCATTGCTGTGGCCACAGCAGTTTCAAGTTCCACTGCCTCATTGTGAACCGAATGAACCAACTGACGATTGTCAATTCTGATCCAATCGATGTCAACATCCCCTACCTCACTAAGTACCTTTGCAGCAGCTCGCGTATATCCAGTAATCTTGGCCTCAAACTTGGCATGTGAAGGGGCCTTGTCCTTGAGATT
This sequence comes from Ulvella scutata, assembly GCA_032359135.1. Lineage (NCBI taxonomy): Eukaryota > Viridiplantae > Chlorophyta > Ulvophyceae > Ulvales > Ulvellaceae > Ulvella > Ulvella scutata. The sequence goes on along the minus strand of JAUMHD010025365.1, from coordinate 7,098 downwards.
CTCAATTAATTTCGTGAGGTCATTCTTCCACAAATGCTGACACGACTTCCACTTCTCCATGTACCTGCACACGGAATACTTTTGTGAAAGCATAGTTCTGTTCGAGCCTGGATATGCAACCTATGACACAATGTGACAATAAGAATACAAGGAGGGTCATACTGTCGGACAGAATTGATAGCTTTGCGAATTGGGTTGTCAAGGCTCAAAATTGCTTTGATGATGACAGGATTGCGTTGAATGTCATTGTAGAAATTGAAGGAAAAAAGCTCCTCATCTTCACTGACAATTTTTTGATCAGGGGTCTCGATGCATGTGCCATCCATCCACCTGACAAAAAGCTTCGTCGACTCGACCATATTGCGCCACAGTTTGCTCAGGATCTTGGATATGTCTGGAATAGTAGGCGAAACAAGAATCTCAGGATTGCTTAGACTGAGTCTTATCTGCACTGATCATTCAGTTCCAGATTCCACCGGAAGTGCGGATGAATATGCACCCACTGACATGAACAACAGCAGATGAACATGCAAGAATTAACACGGTACCTGGAAGAGTGGGAGCTTCTTACTTTCCTCTATGGAAGTGGTAGGGTCATTGTTGGCACGGCTGCACCTCGCTTGCATCATGTAGCCCAGCTGCGTCATCCCATTCTTGATCATTGTGTTCAAGGCATCAAACACACATCTTTCCCAGTACAGATAATACGAAGCCATGTGAGAAGACTTTCCAGAGTTGGAGCCCGCAACTACCTCCTCCATCTTGCCGAGCAACTGAGGAATCGTACGGTACTTCTTCACTAAGTTCTCAACCACATCAAACCTGTGTGTCTCAATGGAATCGTAGAACTCCTGCATGGCAGAGAGCACTATAAGCAGAAAGAAACATTTGCTGTTGTACGTCTAAGACGGTGCACAGATCCTGAACGTACCTGAAGCGTTGGAACGCGTAATGCATCATCATCAGGGACGATTTGGGCATGCGATATAGCCTGTACTAATGCTTCAATATCCCTTTTGTTCTTCAGAACTTGTCCAATGCGAGTTTTGAACTCGTTGATGGCTTTGCGGCACTGCTGTGTGAAGTCTGCTATACCCAGAGAATTCCAGTTCAGCACTTGGAATCCAGCATCAAGGCTGGACTCTAGGTCCTTCAGGATAGGGGTCAGAAGCAGCAGCTCTGTTTGTGGAACACTCTCCACTGCTTCATAATACATGTTAAGCATGTGCTGTAGCCCTTCAACACGCCTGCACACAGATGTTGACTTATCATCAATACTTCTATTCGTCACCATATGTGTTCTGAGGAGTAGGCTCACTTGCTGTAGCTTTCTTCTTGCAATGTCACATTCAGAGGAATCTCTGGAATGTCTAGACACATCCTGTCCAAGTACCTAGTCTCACGCATCAGTTTGACTAAACCTTTGCTGAAATTGACAATGATCTTCCCTGTGTCAGCATCTCGTGCAAGGATGTTCATCTTCAAGTAATTCATTGCCATTGAATCGACATTGTCAATCCATTGCGTCAGCAGAATCTTCTCATATGTCATCACTTGTCGGGCGATGGACATGTATTGTCGCTTGACCTCATTCCCAAGCTCCAGCTGCATAATCTCCTCTTCGATGACGCTCAGCTTGTTCATAGTCTGTTTGATTCGCGCAAACAGAGATCGACTCCACTTGATGGCACCCGCCACACTTGGCTGATTCCTGGTGAGAGGCGGCTTGTCCCTGCACAATCTTACATGTTGCACCCAGATTGTGCGGCCTACACAAGCTCTTCCGAAATCTGGACACATGCATCCAGGATGCAAAAAGTGGTCCCCAGGGGTAAAGATAGCACAAAGGAATACCTGCAGCAGAGGTAAGCAAACACACCGCTGCTGATCAAATATTTCTGCGACAGTATCCATCTCGCGCGAAAACTGTTGCAAAATGTCGTTGAGCTTGCTTGCCATTTGCTCCTTGATAGCACCCTTGCTTTCAATCTTCTTGAAGTTCTGAAGAAGCTCAAAAGCTCCTTCTGCAGACCGTAGACGCTGAAAGGAGCTGTCTATTAGGTTGCGCGTGGCATTCTTAGCAACCTCATTGCTTTCGCGGAAGCTGTGCACTACATTCTGCCATTCTAGAGAGAGATCTCTATCGAAGATGTTGAAATCTATGACTTTGACTTGTTGCATCATAGACATGACATCTGCAATGACAGCATCAATCCCCTGTAACAGAGAAGAATTTCAGACATCATAGGTGCATACAGTTTCCATCTGGATTTCGGGACATGAAACCCAGCCAGACAAGAGCTCCATGACCAAACAATGCTGTTTTGCATGTGCAATAGCACTGCACGCTAACTAGGAGACCTGCGGATGTTTGTCACATGGCGTGTCATTGCAATGCGTGCTCTTGACAACTTCCGGACACTCTGCTGTCGTTGGGAGCAAAGCAGGACCTTTTTGGTGAGAGCCTCGTGCATATGGTCACTTTATGTCCAGCTATTGTTAGTGTGCATTTGCAGTGTATGTGCTTGCCCCTTTACACTCCTAGGCGCACATGTACCCTTGACACTTTCACAGCCTGGTGTGCGATAAGAACAGACCTGTGCCAATACGATTGTGCATTTGCCACATCGTATATTTTCATACACCTAACAAAATCAATAACAAAAAGGAATGTAGTGTCCATCAAAGAGTGTCAAAATACCCATCAAAAGGATGATATACGAAAGTATACGTTTTCTCAACTGCCCTCCGCATATTCTCACATGCCCTCCGTACATTGGGCCAGGCCTAGATAAGCACCATGTCCGTAATGCCGAGGCACATGCATATATTGAAGGGCACAAAGGCACAAACGACACCGCAGTACCTACAAGACTGATCGGGAGTGCGTTGATACGTTTGGGTGAATAGCTATTTCATGCAGGATGGCAGCAGTAATTTATGGATCTATGGTGCTGCTTCTTTTCCCACACACGCAAGCAAGGGTGGCAGCCAGCATGACATTGACGCTCTTGCTGAGTATGCATGACATACAACCATAGCATAGACTACCATTTTACTGCGCGCGAAGAATAAAACGGCTAGAACGTATCTCCAAGCTCCTTGTTGACACAACAAATAAGAATTATAAACAGCAGCCTTGGTTACTTTTACTGATGGATCAAGAGGTGCCCGCTTGTACACGATTCACAGGGAGTAATCAATCTCACCTCAGTGTCACCTGTAACCGCCTTCAGCTCAGGCCCTAGGAACTTGAAAAAGTCGTGCACAGTTTCAACCATGAACTTGAGCTCCTTCAAGATATCCCCAATGTGACCGGTACGCTCAAATAGCATTGTCTTAGGGAACTCCCAGCGAGCATGCTGTCCTGAAACTTCAATGTGCTCGCGAACCTTCAGATACGTCTCACGCCACTCTGACAGCACTGCAGAGGCAGTGTCAATGAGCGTGAGCGCCTCGATGGGCTGCATGCCAAATATAGCCTGCAAGTCAATGCTCTCCTCCACCCTGTTTGCCAGCATGTTGGCAATTCTGCGGAAGAGATTGCCCATTTTCTCATCATCGCTGTAGTGGCGCGAGATGATCCAAACCATGCGAAGCGCATTCATCATTGGGAGAAGAGCATCGGGTATGCCTGCGCACACCCAGCACTCTGAACTGAACAGAACTGACGCGCCCCCATGACGGCATTGCAGAATGCTATCTTTTGCAGAAGATGTGTTTGGATTTAGTACATTCAATGGCGAAGATGTGCAAACCTTCAAGAGGGCCATGAGAGATTGATTTGAAGTGTCTCTCTAAGGTTGTAAGAAACTTGACATTGTCCCGAGCCTCCATTCCCAGCTTTGACAGCTCAGCAACATGGTTTCGAAAGTTCGCTAGCAATGTCCGATCTGCAGAAAAGCGGTCCAGGTACCTTCATACACCAAGATGTGTCAAAAGCGTTCCTTGGTCAGTGGGGTCATTGGACGATCATGGATAGATTGCGTACTCGAGAATGGCCTGGGACGCTCCATGATTAATCTGCTCATGCAGGCCTCCAAGCACATTGTTACGCTCTCGCCAAAAGTGAATCTCATCCAACGGTCCATCTCCTTGTGCAGACTTCTCAGCCTCAGCTAATTTCACGTCGTGAAGCACCATGGACCACTCATGCACAGTGCTCTCCAGAACTGCGAGCAGGTCATCGTCTTTCACATTGAAAGCGTTAGAGTCCACAGTGGGCATGGAAAGCTGGACACTTCCTGTCAAGTGCACCTCACTAGTTCTCAGCTGCCCTATAAACTTGTGCAGCGCCCCCAGCAGCTCGGCGTCTTCTGCGGTGTGCTGACCATGAGGCACAGAAGCTTTGGATAAATCAGCAACCCCCTTGGTGCTGTATACAATAGACTGCATGAACACTTGCTCTAAAAGGTTTGTCAGCTGGCCTAGAGTCCCCCCTTTTGACAGAACCCCTACGCTGATGTGGCCCTGAACATCTTCCTGCCCTACTTCACCATCATGGTGCTTTACAACGTATGCAGTGGCACAAGAACCGTCGTTGGGTGCGTCACTGCTACGACACAGCACCAGCTGCGGCACTTTCGATGGTGCACCAGCGTTGTTCTCAGCAGGTACCGGATCAGATGCATTCTGTGCAGTCTCCTCCAGCGAAGCATCAACGAATGTGGGGGGTTGGTGAGCTGACTCACAGCTGCCACTTGGCGCCAGCACCTCTTGCTCTTCTGGCTTGTTGACGTCAGGAGCAGCCTCATCCGGTACATTCTGCTGTGACTTTTCAGGTTCAGAAGGTTCCTCCGTTGCAGTATGATCGACTGCATCTTGCTGTGCAACCTCGCTTCCCTGTTGAGGCTTGGGAATGTCGCTTGTGCACTCATTCAAAAGCTTAACTGATGTGTTTGCTGCCTCTGCATCTCTTGGGCACTCGAAACGGAAAAAGAGACTTCTAGTATCCGTACCTGCGCGAGGAAAAGTGTTTCATATGAAAAACAAAACATATACTGCTGTGCACACTCCACACAGCGGGTTCTGATCACAGGTCAGCCGAAACAACACCTTCCCCGTTCAGGAACGATAAAAATGCTATGCTTGATTCTTCGTCGTCGAGCAGGCTGTAAAATGTTTCCTGATCGACGCCAAGGCTCTGACAAACACTCTCTGCAATCCATTGGACTCGCGAGTCCGACTGCATGTCAACGCGAGGAGCAGTACTTGTTATCGCCGGGGGCTTTCATGCACTAAAACATCTAAAATTGCTAGACAGAGATATTGTTCGTGCCAAAGGCCTCCAGCTTGTGCATGTCGCTCACCATTTACAGGTTTCCAGTGTGCAAGACAAGATTCCTTGCTGTGCTCCCAAGAGGCATCCCTATATGATCACTGTTTACTGCGAAGCCAATTCTATTCACTGTGTTACGCTGCACTCGATGTCCGCCAATCATGCATGCAATGCAACCAATGTGAACGCACCTGCCCCTCGACTGCAGCTGCATCTGGCATCGCTTAGAAGGACAAGACATCAATGAAGTTGTTATGCTAGGTTTTGGTGGCAATCGTATGTACGCACGCCCGTCTATTGTCCGTCTTTGACTTGTAGTTTGCTTGGTGTGCACGTTCAGTGTTCTTGCGTCCAAGATCGTGATCATGACCTTGGCTATTCGTCTTTCAGTGTTGTTCACCTGCGCCGTTTGCACTGCTTTTGCGCAGTCCACAACGTCACTGACTGTCGGTACCCCGCCCGATCACCCAGATTGCATCGAGCCTCTTCCTCTGAGTAGGTGTTTTCAAGAGAGAGTTCTTTTTTTCGAAGGCCTGATACTGTGGGGCGTGATGCTTGCGGCCGCGTTGATGGCCACAACTTGCTTAGCTGCCCTCAACACACCGACCAAGTTCCCACAGCCTAAGGAGCGTACCGAATAAGCCTGAAATGGTACGATTAGTAGTTATCGGAGGACTGGGCTTGGTAGCTGTGACATCAAGCTTGCAAGATATGTGCCTGCAAGATATGTGCCACGCAGTTCCACTCAGGATGGGGGCTAGAGCTCTACCCAGCGCTGCCAGTGCGGTACGATGGACACGTTTCCAGATGCTAGCGGATATATTGATTAGGTTGTTTAGACAGAGGCAGGATTCGTTGAGCAGACCTTGCGTTACATGTGCAGCATGGTTGCTGTTGGCAATGTAAAGCTGCTCACACATCTGCAAACACGAGTGTTACATCTGATGTGTCCATGATTGATACTTCATAATCAGCACGCCATCTGCAACCGCCTCATGCTTTGCATAGCAAACGTATCTCTGATACTGTCATAGCAGGACGCTGCAAACGACTTGCGACAGCCTGTGAAGTTCTGATACCAATCACTGTGGTGCTCCTGCACCCTCTGCCCTGGGTCGGACAACCTCTGGCCTTGGTGCACTCCTTGGCAGGTGGCACCTTTCATCGTACAGTAAACTGTCAGCAACATGTTCTTCGTCTTCATCGTTCTTCCGCGCTGCATACTCGCCCCACCAATTTCCCAGGGACTTGTTGTACTGTGCCTGCTTCTCTGCTACTGTCTGTTTGCCATGGATAGCATCCAGCATAGCTTGTGAAAGCGTGGTTTTCTGCTCATCTTCTGGAAACCTGATTTTCTCTTCTGGCTGGTTGTCACTGGCAATGCTCTTGTCTGCCGATGTGCCAGTGGCACGGCACTGCCCTTCAGCCAGCTCTGACATGGGAAGAACCAGCAGCTGCGAACCAGCAGCTGCGAACCTGGTAGTGGTCTTGCCTGCTGCAGCTGATCGGTACAGTGTCACTTTTGCTCTGGGACTCACTTGGTGTACTAGACGGAACGTTTCGGTTCTTGCGCTGTCACTCAACTAGGAAGGACACAGAAAAGCCAGTAGACAGACGCTTGGGCAGAACCGATAATATTGTAAAGAAGGTGCCGAGGCTGCAGATTATAGAGTTATCTTGTGCGTAGCATTTGCGAAACGGTCAGAATTCCTAATACGTTGCATGCACGCACACGCGCGCGCGCACACGCACACGCGCGCACACACACACACACACACACACACACACACACACACACACACACACACACACACACACAC
>JAUMHD010025354.1:0-46077 GCA_032359135.1 Ulvella scutata | reverse complement strand
CCCCCCCCCCCCCCCCCCCCCCCCCCCCCCCCCCCCCCCCCCCCCCCCCCCGCCCCCCCCCCCCCCCCCCCCCCCCCAACGGGAACGGTTCCTTGAGCACATCTTTCTGAATACTTTATGCTTCTGTGGGAGCGCAGATCCCTCACACGCCGAGGACGCCGAACGGTGGAAGTACTGCGTGCCCAATGTCCACCTTGTGTCGTGCGGCAGGGTCGTACTGCAGCCAACAGCCAGCATGGGAAGGGGAAGGGAATGGCTGGTCGGTTTGCTGTTAAGCAAAGAGCAAGACGCGATGCAGTATGGTAAGATGTGTGCAGATCTGAAACTGCGGGAGACCCTCCCTACTTTAAGGCTCGTTTCATTGTCCCACCCCTTCGTGGGTGCTGAGGCCGAAGTCCTTCTTGGGTATAGCGTGGTTCCCGATTCCTTTTTTTCATTGATCAGAGGCTGAATGTGATCTGGTGAGGTGGCTACAGCCAACTCCAGTCGAAGCACCTGCGCTGCGATAATGTCCATAATGTGTATCAGGCCATTCAGGGCGTTTTGGTCCTTTCGGGTACTCGTTTGGCGACAAGCAGAGTGGCTGAGGATGGAAGCTTCCAAAAGCAATTCTTGGGAGATCACACGGTACGTTTACGTATACTCGCCAAGCCAAGCAGCTGTGTTGTCTAGGTGTTCAAAATTGCTGGACTTGGTTTACCTTGAAGTTCATTCGAATGCAGACTCCCTGTACGTCTCTGCCCTCGAACCCCAAGACTAGGAGAGGCAGTCCACCTGCTAGCTTGAGTATATTACCAATGGGTTGCTTCTGACGCGAAATATGTCGTGTCGTGGGTGTGGACGTGGCGCCTAGTAATTTCGACGCACACAAGAATCTCGACTCACTGTGCGCTTGCGGATGATTGTCGTGCGTAACCGCGCGATACCCTTTCACCGCTCGCCCATTAAATTTACATGCTGCATTTATACTGCAGTATTCAGGTTGTCGGTTGCTTTCATCTGGTGATCGGTAAGCTCCAAGTCCCGTTAGTAGTTCCAAACCAACACCGACCGTAAAGGAGCGAGATGGCAGAGCCTGTGACTGTCAGCCAGGCTGAAGATGGCAGCTTCTTTGTTGGGGATGATCCGTCGACGGGAGGGCTGATCGCTGGGGATGGTGGCGACCTTGACGTGATGTTCGTGCTCGTCAGCGGCTACATGGTACCCGCCTCTTCCTGCATTGGCCATCTTGTTTGAATCAGCATGTACCATGCAAGAAATTTATTATTGTGTTCTTAGAGCGTGCGCTTCGTGTGCGCGTGCGTGGAGCAAGCTTGGGGACGCAGCACGAATAGGATAGCCTAGGTTGTCTCGCACAGTTAGTGTGTAGTTTGGCCATTCACGTTGGACATAATATGATACTGTTTAGCAGCTTTGACATGTTGTAGTATTGTTGCAGCCTTTGATGAGCGTGCTGCATTGTTCAAGTACTATATAGTTCGACACAGTTGAGTCATTCGAGTTTGAACTCAAATCTCGCGTGCAGACTGCGTGTTGTAGATCGAAACTCAAACAAAGCGAATGTAAATAGCAACCAAAACATACATGTAAGGGTGTGCTGTATGTGGTATCGCTCACGGGAATTCAAAACCGCTTAGCTTGAGATGGTGACGAATTCGAAGCGCCCCGACGCCCCTGCAATGGCGTTAGCAACCCAGAGCGTAGGGAGTGAATATTTCCACACGTTCAGAAAAGAATATACAATCGCTTCAGCTTCATTCTACTGCTGATCACAGTCGTACCATCTGAATATCTGCCGGGCCCATGAGGTCATGAATCCATGTGCACGTGCACGGGTCTATCAATGCAAGGAAGAGACAGGGCTGCTTTTCTGCCACATGGAGCCAGCATCTGAGAGCTGCTCGTGTGCTGCAGGTGTTCTTCATGCAGTGTGGTTTCGCGATGGTACGCCCGTCCTGCTCGAGCTGCGTTTGGCTTTGTACAGTTTTGGGCGCTAATTGCACAACTTGAATTGCACAACTTGAAAGTGCGCTGGCCCAAACCGCCTCAGGCGTCGCACGTCGGGCTTTGCTGTCCAACTGTGCTCGATTGGAAGTTTTCATATTCTGCGCACTAAGGAAGTCGTTAGTTTGCGTTTGCTTCAAATGGGCTGTGTTCTTTGGTCACAAAATATATAGGTTTCGTGTTCTCTTCCTTCGTTTCAGCCTTTTCATTATCCTAGTACTAGTGAATGATTCGCAAATCGTTCATCACCGCCTTGAAGGTCCTTCGCTGACCACGTGTGCGCATGCAGCTGTCCTCAGGCTCTGTCCGCCAGAAGAACTCCCGCAACATCATGCTGAAGAACCTTCTAGATGCTTGCTTCGGTGCCATCTGCTTCTACCTGCTCGGCTACGGTTTTGCTTACGGTGGCAACAGGGGCAACAAGTTCATCGGCTGGGGGCCATTCGCACTCAGGGGTGAGGATCGCGGTGCTTGGTATGGCTGGTTCTTCCAGTTCGCGGTGTGAACCCTCCCCCTTAGAGAACTATACCTGACAGTTGCAAGCTGCAACGGCAGCAGCGTACACCACAGTCACCGTGATCTGTGCATCCCTTGCGCCATTTCTGGGCGGGGATCTAAGGACCGATTACTTTCAGCCTTCGATCCAGCGAGTATTGTGTCCTTTCAGGGGTTCGCGTGTTGTGCGAGTCCTTGTTTTCGAGAAGCTGACTCATAGTGCCTCATGCATGCAGTTCGCCGCCACCGCCGCCACCATCGTGTCTGGAGCAGTGGCTGAGCGCTGCAAGTTCGAGGCCTACATCCTCTATGCTAGCCTGCTCACCACCTGGGTGTACCCTGTCGTTGTTCACTGTGCGCTCCCGCCTCCCATCCTCTTCTCTTGTTTTTCATTTTATCATTTCATCTTCCAACTCCTTGGGATGGGGAGCGAGTGGGGTTCTTACACCCCTCCCCTAGTACCCCCCCTTGGCATGCCATATGATCTGAACCGTAAGAACCCGGCACGCCCTGAGGCATGTGCCCCTCCACTCTTACCACACCTTGGCTGCTTTCTTCCTTAACGTCAGCAAACATGTGACCTTGTGGCAGCAGCGAGCAGAAAACACTGTGTGTGCACGGGCGCAGAACGTTCTGTGCGTCGGGGCATGCAATTGTCCAGCTGCAACATGCAGCCACCGTGTGCAGGGGTGTGGTCCGGCACAGGCTGGGCTTCCGCATTCCGTGAAGACGGCCTCCTCTTCGGCACCGGCGTCGTTGACTTTGCTGGCTGCGGTGTGGTGCATATGGTGGGCGGCCTGGCCGCGCTTGCTGGTGCCATGGCCTGCGGACCCCGTATTGGCCGCTTCGATGCTGATGGCAAGGTACACCCCTGCGATGGGTTCTATGCACCCCTGTGACCCTCTGTTGGAACATAGCCAGCCTGTCTTGATTCCTGGACATCTTAGCTCGAATCCTCAGAGGTTATTGTAGGCTGGCTATACTCCAACTTCACCCCACATGAGCCATCTCTCACCACCAAGCCTGAACTATAATGCCACACGCAAGCGCAAGCACAAGCACAAGTATTCATGCAAGATTTCTTTATCTTTCCAGCTTCTAGAAGATATCTAGAATATCTTCTGTTTGATCTGTTGGCTTCACGCAACTTAGGAATACATGGTTCTTGTATAAGACTCGAGGGTTCTATATTATGAAGAAACCGTTTTATTAAACCGAAATAAGAACTGGCATACAGGCTGTGGACATCCCAGGCCACAACGCCTCCCTGGCCATCCTCGGTGTCTTCATCCTCTGGTTCGGCTGGTACGGATTCAACCCGGGCTCTGCGCTTGCCATCCTCGGAGCAGGAGAGATCGCATCTCTGTGCGCCATCAACACCACCCTGTCTGCTGCGGCCGGCACTGTGTCCACCCTGCTGATGCTGGGCGCCATGGAGTACCGCTCCACCGGCAAGCTCACCTGGAACCTCATCGGCGCCTCCAACGGCACCCTGGCCGGCCTTGTGGGCATCACCTCCGCCTGCTCTGTGGTTGAGGTGTGCTCTTCCTTGTGTTGCTGTGCTTCTGCTTGCTTGCTTGGACAGTAGCAAGAAAGACACAGCTATTCGGGAACCACGTGCACGCCACACCCAAGAAGGGCTTCGGCCTCGGCGAATAATTGTACACCATGAGCTGTAATCCATCAGAAGTCCACTTATCACAGCCACCTCGATGCTGAGGTCATCTGGGGCACAACATACACCAGCACACTTGCTTTACGCTAGTATTTTTTACAATTTGATGAAAAGCTACCCCCAAAAAAGGATATCTAATGGCGGCGACAACGTCACACGCAAACGCTGACATGGTTGGTGTGTGCGCAGCCCCACTCTGCGCTTGCCATCGGTGTCCTCTCTGGCTGGGTGTACGTTGCCGCCTCATGGTTCGTGCTCAACGTCCTCAAGGTGGACGACCCTCTGGACGCTGCAGCAGTGCACGGCTTCACCGGCATGTGGGGCCTCATCGCCGCCGCGCTGTTCGCTGACAAGGTGCCCACCGCCGCAGCCTACGGCGAGGCCATTGCTGCAGAGGGCTACGGTGCGCCGTCGCTGCTTCCTGTCACAGTAGGCACAGTGTGGTGCTGCGCGTGAGCACCACACTGCCATTCTGTGTGTTTTCTGTTGCATGTTTCCAGCGTGAACAGGGAAGCTACGCGTGCAAACTTGCTTCACAGCTGCACCACACGCTGCGCCTCTTTGCCCTGTTGGAGGTTGTGGTGCCAGGGCAAAGGGTGCGGGTGCACTCACCTGTCACAGCAATCTTCAGTAGGGTGAAGCGTTCAGCTGTAAAGGGTTCAACCATCCACAATGCATCAAGAAGCCCAGTTGGGTGGCCAGCAGGCTGCAGGTGCCATTGCATGGCTTATGCCGCGTGATCGATCCAGTGCGATGCATGCAGCCACAGCAGAGGCAGCATCGCTGAGTTCGCTTTGCAAGCTTGTAAGACGCATGCAGGTCTGTTCCTGGGAGGCGGCGGCAAGCTGCTGGGCGCTGCGCTGGTGCTGATCCTGGCTATCACTGCGTGGGTGCTGGGCCACATGATCCCCTTCTTCTACGCCCTCAACTTCTTCAACTTGCTGCGCGTGTCCGAGGAGGAGGAGCGCGTCGGCCTGGACATCAGCCACGGCATGGGTGTGGACTCCACCTGGTACTCTGGCAAGGATGTCATGTACAGGAAGTGCGCGCCCCACCTGACCCCCTTCCTGTCGATGTTATGTCCTGTCGGCGTAATCTCTCCACTCGACCCCTTTCATTACCGATTAGATTTTTTTTGACAATAAACTTCATAGTAAACCTCCTTTACTCGCATCTGAAAACCTTCTCTTCTGAAGTGGCTGCTCTGTGACCTGCTGTGCCTGTCTTCCATTAGTGGGGCCCGTGTGTACATGGCCTTGTCCCATCCCTTCGGCGGTGCTGAGGCCGAAGCCGTTCTTGGGTATGGTGTGGTTCCCTATTGCGGTTTTTTCTGGTGTGTGTCAAGTGAAGCTGTGCAGCGGAGTGTGGCGCTCAGGGTGTTGAGCCAGAAAACTGCGATGTCTTCTCTGAGCTATATTGAAGGACATGGCGGTTCTGGCACTCTTGCTGTGTGCTCAAAGCTATCGAGCCTGAATTATAACCCTCCATTTCCGGAGCAGGGTTTCTTGTTGGCCCCCAGGGCCCTCTATAAATCTAAGTTTTCTTTTTCGCGAGGTTTAGGCCATATCCCTACCCAAAACGTCATGTTGAACAGTGCACTATACACGTGTATTTTCTGCGGGTTCTTGTTTTTGCGATCGGCAGCTGTTTTTCAAGCGCGTGTGCAAAGGGAACCGCCTGCGTGCAGGCTGGATGCGCTCGAGAAAGAGATCCAGGAGCGCCTGGAGGCCAAGGAGAAGGGCAGACCTTAAAAGGTGCCCAAATTTGGGGATCAATAACCTGCCTCACTGCGTCAGTCGCGTACACGCACTCAGACTGTGATGATGCGCGAAGGGTCTTCAGGCTGACGTGAGCCAGCGAACGCTTCGTGCAGTCGCAGGCATGCTTATTCGCATTCGCCTCGGAGCGAAAGCGACTGATTCGCGCAAAGTATGCCGACTGTTGGGCTCCGGCGAAGCCCAAACGGCGATGCTGCGACGAAAAAAGCTTATGCGGGCTCCCTAGATTAAAAAGCTCTTCGGGGAAAAGCTAATCAGGGGCCCTTCCAATTAGAAGACAAAGCGTCCGTCACGCGCTCAAAGTGGATCACATTCCGTTGGAGACGCTGCTTCCTGAATACAAAGCAAGTAGCGGAACGGGGGCATGCCTGAGTTTAAATATTGGTATATATATTCTTTTTCAGCTGCTCGACCCTTCCTCGTGACTGAGCGACACGATGCTGCACCTTGACAATAAATCGGTTAACCGGCTTGTGTAAGCTTATTTTGAGCTTGAGTCGCGAATCTTTGTAAAGCCGTCTTGATTGTGTGCGCTCCAGAGACGAGAGAGATGAGCGTTGCATGCATGCACGCTGTGTAACAGCCCCACAACTGGAGACTCCACGGCTAAAACTCCATGGAAGGACACCATGCCCGTGCATCAAATATGTAGCATCACTGCCCCCTCCTCGCCAGAAATAAGACGCTTCCCGCCAAATCTAGCGCATCCCTGCCATGGTTTTTGGCAGACATGTCCCCCAAAAACCATGGCCATTGGAGGTGTATCTTGTACAAGATACACCTCCAAACCCACGCTGTGGCCTGCTGTTTTCAAGTGACAAATCAATGCCCACGTGTTGAATCGAAACGACGAGATGATACCTGTAAGTATATGACACCGGGATACTCCTTCCTCGCAAGCACACCTGGAGGATTCCAGAATCAGAAAACATCTTTGACGGAGACACTTTTGTCTCCACTACATCGTACTCTAGGTAGAAAATGACAAATCTACAACAGACAGGCTTTGGGACTGCAACAGTCACTTGATCCTTGATGAAACTAGGCTGATCTTGCACCAAGGGACCCGCGGGGTGGCAGCATCAACTCTCTACATTGAGCACCCCTTCTTCAACAGGCTGTACACACTCCAAGCAACACAGTGAGCAGACAGCGTTCGCGACTTTTTGGTACACCTAAAACATGACGAATTCACACAAATCATAACACCCCTCGGCAGTTGTCACTTGTAAGTCAACAGAGTTGCTTTGGGTGTACACACGCGACAGCAACACTGGCAGCACACTACATCTTCCTTGTCACTTAAGCCATTTCGAAGGTCACTGACTACCCATTTCTGCCACGACTCCTCATCACATACAAGGGAAAATTTTATCCCAGTTTATACCTGGAGCCATAGTTCTTTAGTGCCTTTCCATATAGACATTTGCGATACAGAACACAGAGAAACAGCACGCAAGATTCTCAAACACTGGAGGTAGTCATGTACTGTGTTGCACCACCACTTGTGCTTGCCTTGGGCGCAAACAGCTTCCTCACAGCAGCCAGCACAGCTGCAACTGCGCTCACACAGATTCCAATGATGGCAAACACACGCATTATCCTGTCCCGGTCTTCCTCTACCACGACAGCGACTAGCGCCCAAACAAGAACCAGCGGGTACACAACACTGGATGTTTTGACAGAAACTAGAACACCAACACTGGCACAGAGTGCCAGTAACACTGCTCCCAGCTCTATCTGCTCATTGGGAGCTGGAAGGATGGTGAGGATGCCAATGCATGATGCCACTGACAGCCACGCACCGTTGAGTGCCGATCCAGCTGCTGCAAGTGCTTTCTCACTGAGAGAGAATCGGGTTGGAACAGTGCCATTGACCATGAACAGCGCTTGAATGAAGCAGAATGCTCCATAAATCAGGGCAAGAGCACTTATGGCGAAGTCGCGCCTTGTCTCCCTTCCATAGAAAACCAACTGCATAGGCACATGATGTATGAGTGGTTGGGATGAGCCTGCACGTGGGGATTTGAGATGAACTTTTACAAATAAGGAAAGGGGGCACAACGTTGTAGCGCACCCACACAACTTCGCACACCGCTCCGAGAGCCCACCATGGTGTTATGGCGGTAGAAATAGATTTCCTGATCTCCTGCAAGTTGACATAGGCTTGATGCTACGATCTTGTGAAAAAATCTCCGCATTAGAGTTTTATGTATCTGAGAGTGTCGCTACAGCATCCAGACAATGAAGTATGATGTGAGCTGTCTGTGCTTGCATGTTTGTGCTGGACCTCCTTGTTCATTTCTTCGGATACATGAAGACGCAGTCTTAGCTACAGCAGTTTCTGGAGGAGTGCTAGAGCAGGAAAGGTCCGCAAACGGTTCCTGCGTAACTATCTGGCAAGCAGGGACACACCGCAGTTTCGTCATCAGGACGGATCAAAAGCCACACGATTGCAGCCGATTGGGTGAACCATATCAGACCCCAGATGGAGAAAGCGTAGCCAGCTGGAGTCACGGTGGTAAAGTACTTGTCTGAGAGCTGCATACCACACTCCAGGTCAAGAGATTGCCAAGAGCAGATCCTATCCAGTTTGGGAATAGTGTGAACAATTACAAGCTTTTATCAATGTTCGTTGAGGCTTGAATATCTTCCCTGTACATGGGGACCAATCATTGCAGTAGTGTTTGTTTGATGCACTGTTACTATAGTGTGAGCATGCTCACAGGTGCAGGTTTCTGTGCCAAACAAGGATAATAAGACTAGACTAGAACAGTTTTCATGAGGGCACGTGCAGGAACGTGTTGGACTGAGAAGCTGACTTTCTGTTTGTAAGAACATAGATGCTGCACTTGCGAATCAGTCGGCAAAATGATGCTTGCACTTGCAAGCGAGGTCTGCACAAACAATAGAGTGCACTCACGAACATAGCGAGTAGTAAACAGACAGCGTGCAACCACATATGCTGAACCCGACCACTCGTGCGCTTCGGACGGGAACTGATGCCTGAAGAAAGCTGGGCAGCGTAGATATGACATAAACCACAGCGATTGTGATTCATTCTTAACCAATACGAAACCATGTTGGTCTTCTCAGAGACCAGCAAGGCCGAGGTCTTGGAAGCGACAACACACACGCCCACACTCTGGAGGAGTAGTACGAACAAGCACGAGGGCAGTACCTCTCCGATATCATATAACCAAGAGTTACTGGCTGCGAAAGTTCCAACAACCAACACGATGGACAGCGGCAACGCCACATCAAACACAGTGTACCTCTCAAAACAACCCATGGCTGACAGCGTCGGCCTTAGGAGCTACAACAAAAGCACTGCAGATGCATTCGTCCGGTATCTCATAGACAGCCATTTGGTCAGGTGTGACGAACGTATTCACTCGTTCATCGTTTCGAAGTGTGGCTGCATGGCTCGCCTTTGAACCGTCCATCACGTTTTAAATATCTTTGTAATGGGTGCATGCCGCAACAGGCTTGAAACACGCACCACTTCTTCAAGCCACGAATGTCACCGCTCCCGCTTAGTTTGTGGCTGTGTTTTCTGTTCATCCAATGACGGTTAAGAGAGTTCCCCTGGTATGGTCAGAAAGTATACAACGGCCTGAGCCCAACAGCTTTCAAACATAGGGTACAGTGTGGTTCCTGAATACCAGCATAGCATAAAACCTCGTCATGGTGGCCATGCCGCTGGCTACGGTGCTGCTGCCACCGGTGCAGACGCACAGTGCAGGTCCCACCTCATATGCATGAAGGGAGAGCAGCACATCTCACGGATGCCTGAACAGCATCATCTCGTCTCAATCTGCAACATAGAATCTGGTGTTGCCGACGATGGCAGTGCTGCAGATGGCGGCTGTTGGGCGTGCACGGTGCTGGCCATGCTCATGCATGAACGAAGAGCAGCCATCAGCTGGTCTGACACGTAGTGTTGCAGAAGTGTCCTGCAGGCAGCAAGCAGGCCAACGTACAGCTGCGCCTCATCCGTGAGGACTGCTGGCCCCAGGCGTCTCACAAAGTGCCAGCATGTGGGCATCCATCGCCAGCGCACTACGGCCCAGAGCGTCACCACGCTCAACAAGCCACTGACCGACGTGCTCTTGTCTCAGTGCTGAAAAGCATTTTAAATTTCAATCTGTAAGCGTGATATCCTGCAAACAGGATGATGGGGGTGGCAGATTGGCATGCGATTGCGGCTCGCTACCAGAGAAAGTGGAGGCATTACCAATCATGCAAGCACTTGGAAGTCAAAGATCCTGTGGGGGGTCTGGCAGTAAAATTGCTCGAGTACCCTGGATGAGAGTAAGCTAGCTCGTGGTATAAGAAGAGAGCGTTCGGGCGTCGGCAGGGTGTCGCAGGAACCGTTTCGGCATCACCCTACCTGATGGACGCTACTTTACACACTTTGTGCACATCATGCACACGAAATATCCCCCTGGCTAGTGGTTGGTGCATGCATGTTCACTCATGTGCATTCAAAAGGTTGTGTTATTTGAGCTAGCACCGCAGCTGCAGATTGCTAGCCTGGGCAAAGGTCGGGATAGCTTCGCCAGCAGAAGCTTGCGGGGGCCTCGCTCACTGTCATCTTGGTGAGCTGCATCAGGGTTTTCGTAACACCCCAGCCACTAGGGCTACCCCCTGTCAAGCACTGTCACATGAAATGGACTGTTGCTGGCGTCAAAACGGAACAAACCGAAACAAGAGCAACACAGTACTCGCTATGAGATACCATCTCGGCGCTTCGTGAAGGATGAAAGCACGGACATCCACTGAACCCTGCCGTACCGCCACATGGAGCAACAGCACTGTGCAGGCCAGGGATGTTCACAGAGGGGAGAATTTCCCCGGGGCTCTGGTTCACTTGCAAAGCTGTACCTTCTGGAAGCCCGCATGCTATCGTGTTGGGGGAAGCCTCGCTGAGGATGGATACTTAACTCTACCGCTCAGGTGCGACGCTAGCTGCATCCTCCTGCATCAGAATGTGAATTCGTTCGATTCAGATGCCGCTCGCGACACGTGTGCGTGTCTCTGGATAAATTATTTGGGGACTACGCCATGCTCATTTCGAGCTTCGGCCTCAGCGGCAAAGTGGCGGAATTCATGCACTTCGTTCAGGGTGAACCCTTTACGCACCCGGAATTTCAACAGGAAAGAAAACTAAACAGGAACCACGCCATACCATGAGTATGGCGTAGTCTCCGGATAATTTATTTATTTACTGTACCCAAGAAGGGTTTCAGCCTCAGCAAACCCAAAGGGACAGGAAAAGACCAGAGGTGGCTTTGGGCAGACCCTCTCATCTCCATCGCTCTCTGCCGCCTCTGTGTTCGACCTCCTGGTCATGCGTACATCGCTCCTATTCGTCCCACCACTTTGAGGGTGCTGATGAGGCGGAAAATTGACGTCCAGTTTTTGTGCCAGAATGAACTGAAGTGTGTTTCGCGCTTGGATCTTCCCTTGTGACATGTCATGACACTGTGAAACATTTTCTCATGAGATTGAAGTAAGTTCATGAGCGCGGGGTAGTAGACACAGGGGTATGCCAGAGATATCACCCCTCACTCCAATGATTCACTGTTTTCGGCCAACTGGTCGAACAGGTTGCATTGAACCGATCAGAGGGCACCTTGCAAGGCCTTGCGCGTACATCATCCAGGACGCAAACATAATCGCTTTTGGTACAGTGCTGTAGAAGAAGTGAGTGCATGCACGCTGGCCATATTACAGTTGTGTCGGGACCTGGGCGACACGTGTTCACCTGCTGACTGGTTCCGTTTTCCATCCAGGCTGGTCCCTGACCCCCAAGGGTCCATCTGCTCTCTGTTTTCAGGCTTCAGACTTGTGGCTTTGAGAATGTCGCTGCTGCGATCATCTGGGAGGGCTGCGCGATCTGTGCGTCTCTTCATCTATCCAACCTTGCAGCCCCAGTGCAACCCAGCGCTAATGGTGGCGGCATCCACCTTCGAACCATTTTCGGTAGCAATGGTGCATTCAGGTAACTATCTAAACCCGGAGTTCGTTGCAGGTGTCGAGTGTCACCAACAGCATGGAGCAACAGATTTTCAAGGGCCTTTTGTGCACACCTCGTTCTACAAGTCAGGCGTGTCCAACTGGGTTTCAAACGTCGAATTCGTGTTGCCAGTTCGTGCGCTGGATTCATAGCAGAGCTTCTAAGACGTTCTCTACATCAGCTGCAGCCAGTCAGTATAGTCACACCACAGGCCCAACACACGTCGTTCAGGCTGCGAAGCGGAAAACAGGTTGGGCAGCTGTACCTGCTGTGCCAAAGGTTCTCGGGCTGGGGGGCCTCATTCCATTCTTTGTGTTGTCACCACCGATATTGCAGGCAGGTGTGCCAACAACTCCAAACCTGCTATCGCCCTGGAGTCTCTCAGGCCAGCGAGTAGATATTATCGCCCAGGAAAGAAGCCTACAGATTGCCTCATGAGTGCATGCTTGTTGGGTGGTGCCAGGCAACACCAGTGGCAAGCGAGACACAGAGGCAGGGCAAACCATATCGCCTAGTGGAACAATTCCATGGGCTTGAGAAACAGTAAACATGCATTAATTATGTATGCATGCATTAATTATTTGTAGCAGCTAACTCCAAGGTGCATAAGAAGTACACTGCAGCAACCTGTACACTCCATGGAGCTCCATGCTGCAGGCGGTGAGTTGCTCAAGAGCGTGCCAGGCTTGGACTCAGTAGGTTCCTTCATCCTTGCGGATATGCTGCCATCCGCGGCTATCATGCAGATAGGCTATGGCACGTCCATAGTCTCGTTCTTGGGGGCTGTTCACTGGTACATCTCACCTTCTTCCAGCACGCTGCTAGCATTACGTCAGTATACTGATGCAGAATCCCCCTGTTCTGGTTTGCAGTCATGTTGCATTGTGAAGCCATAGCATACTTAGTGTCTGCGTGCAACGGGCACAGGAATAGGTGCTGCGCATGCTGTTTTGCTAGTGTCCTCGACCTCACTAAACAGGTTGCTCAGGTTATCTGCAAGTGCCTGATGGATGTTGTGCTGCAGGGGTGCAGCAATGCAGAGCAGAACAGGCCACACCACCAAGATCATGTTTGAAAGGTGCTGCTCCTGACTTGCTGCATCTTTACTCACATGGAGTTGCAAGTGGCAGTTGTGTGATCTGCATGCTGAACGCAGCATGCAGTGGGCCAGCAACACTGCAAACTGCAGGCCTCAAACAGCCCTGCACTTCGCTGCGATTCAGCTGCCAGGTTTGATCACTGTATGCAGGTATGTGTGGTCTGTGGTTCCGTCATTGGTGTGCTTCCCAGCAGCTAGTGCAGGCCCTCAAACAGGCTCAATCGTGCTGTTGACTGCCCTTCTTCTAACGTTCTGCATCGGTGTGTGCCCTCTCATTCTGTTGCATGCTCTTTGTTTCTTTGATCCTGGTGCAAATGCGGTGGTGCTATGTTGGATGTTGTAATACTCAAGTTTACTGGCCTTGCCTTTGAATAGACGACCAGAGAGCTAACCATTCACTGCCATTTCATGGTTGTCACCTTCAGAAGGTCGTATGCAGATGCCAAATTCAACTGGAAAGGAGCTCTGCCAAAATGGTACATGTCTCTGCGGGTGCCTCTCACACTGGGGGCTGTGTCGGCTGTTGGGATCACTCTGTTGATGGAGCAGGGTGATGCAGTGGAGGAGCATGCACACATCAGCACAGAGCACATCACAGATGGAGTCACAGATGCAGTTGTTTTGCGGTAGCCATATCCTGATCAGTTCTCCGGCAAGCAAGCTCTTTTTCCAAGAACGAGAATACCGTATGCATGCACAATGACTCCTAGTCTAGGAGTCCTAGATAATAATCGTTGCAGACTGTGTCAGACACGCTGAGTGCAAGAGGTGGCAGGATGTAGAGCACATATCGTGCCTCTCTTAGCAACAAGGCAGACAACAAGAGCAGTTGAGTATTATTGTGAACTATTGTGGGCATTTCTCAGAAGCCTTTTCATCTCATTGCTTCGAGTCGTTGAGCACACTGTTGAACTCGGACACAGCTGCTGGGAGAATCAGACGACATCTGACTGGATGTTGGTCTACCCGAATAGGCTTGAATGCTGTGAAGACTGTCCTGTTGCTGAAAGGATCACAGAATCCTGTCGAGTCAGTTCGCAGACAGGTATTGCTACTGCAAAGATCATAGTGTCCACGACGTGTGAGGTGTCATCCTGGGGGGTTTACGCTCGACTTGCCACATGTGTTTTGATGGGTGTCCTCATGACAACTGTCAACCTCTTGGATTCAGACCCAAAATCCTCCTCAATTCCATTGAGCAACATTCCGTCAGACCTCTGCCATTTGTCACCTATAATTCTACACATACATATGGACGTCACGCGGCTGTTTTATGTGCTATGCGCCCTTCACGCTGCTGTGTGAATTGCTGTGTGAAAGCGCTTTGTGATAGGTGTGCCAGTCGGTCCCGACCACCCACTCAATACGTAGTAGTATTTGCGATCATTGAGCTGAAGTCTCTCAGGACCCTTTTTAAGCTGGCTTGTACATCGCAGGGGCAGTTCGTTTGCACTGGAATTCGACCTCGAACTTGCTACTCTGGACTCCACTTCCATCTCGCCAATTAACGACCACCAGCCAGGAAGCGAAGATATGGGTTTTGCTCAACAGTGCGTTCTTTTGTCCGCCAGTCCCGGCTGTGCTGGAACTACGAATTCAACCATGCCACCTGCGCGTGTTACGAGGTGACGCGGATGCTGTGCAGCTATTTAAGCCTGTGATCTTTTTTTCTGCAGGTCAGGATTTCTTGAAGCTGCCAGGAAGCTACGGACTGTGAGCGAACAGGTTGGACGCCCAGTTGGCTGGCAGGACCAAGGAAACGTCCACAGAAAAGATGTCTTTCCTTCAAACAGCTCTGACAGCGACGGACTTACCAGTGCAATGTACCGTAACAGTATACATAACGACAAACTGCAGACCCTCAGATCGAGGATGTTGCAGTCGAACACGCCAGAGAAGCCAGCTCCTCAAGTACTGGAGTCTGAGATCCAAGGCAAAGACGTCTTTCCACCAGACAGCACTGAAATTTCAAGTGGAATGCACCACTGCAGTGTTCAGTACATCAAATTGCAGACCCGCGTATCAAACCTTCTGCAGTCCCAAACACCAGTGAAACAAAAACTTCCAGTAGTAGAGTGTAATAGTCTCGAGAAGTTGATCAGATGGAGCCAGCTGAAGATCAGGTTCCCAACAACTGCCAACCTAGCCACGTATCAGGACCCTGCAAAAATGGCCCCACAGAGCCATCACTTCGTGCACTCCATGGCATCCAATGGTCCCCAAGAACTGCTGGGCATCCGGCATTGGCCCTGCGACGATGAGGGACAGCACTTCGTGAAGCTGCATATCGAATGTGCAGCAGCAGGCACAGATGAGCACCACGTGGCCGTCAAGCGCATGCGGGTCAGGGTAAGAACCGTCCTTATGCACGAGTTTGGGGTCAAGTGCGTGCCAGCTGCTGCTGCACAAGGCAGCAATCAGCGCCACAGAACTACAGAGTGCATGCTGTCCTGCTGGGACAACCGGAACGCGCTCCAGATCGCGCTCCTCGATGAGGATACAGGTCATGTGCTTGGAGCAGCACTCATGTACATCAATGGCCCTGCTTTCGGCTACCTTCCCTTCTTTGCAATAGCTCCGAGGCAGCGCGGTAGGGGTTTGGGTACCGGCTTTGCTCGGGCTCTGCTGGCTGTGCTGCGGCATCTGGATGTCAAAGCACTGATCGTGGAGGCGGTTGTCAACGCATCCAATCGCAAGGATGAAAGGGTGGTCAAGTTCTGGGAGCGTAGTGCTGGGTTTGAGAGATGCTCAGATGAGTATTTTGACAACCGCGAGGCCACAACCAATCTCTCTCGGAAAATGAGGGTGTCGGGGCAGGCCTTCCGTGAGAAGCATGGGTGCTCAGGAGTGTTGGCATTAATCGACGGCGTGTTCATGTTCCGTGGAACGGCAGCAGACTGGAAGCTGGGGCACTCAGAGGTGCAACTGCCAGAACTGGACGACAGCACTCTCACAGACGGAGGTTGTGATGGCTCTCAAGACTTGGCTTGCGAAGCACCAGCAGCGCCGATGCTGCTCGCGAGAAGCAGGGATGGGTCATGCAGCTCTGAGGCCGAAGACAGCAGCCAGCTGCATGTGTATGCTGTGGATGCCCATCACATGCGCAGCCAGCCAGACTTTGCAGCACAACAAGCGTCAGAGTGGTGTACGGATATGTGTACACCGGCGTTGTGATGTGCCCGAAGCCACTAGGATACATGCATGCTTGGTTGTGCAGCTGCACTCCGGCCTTTTCACCTTTCTGGGGACATGGCCAGCAGCGCAGATGAGAACCTGAAGAGTAACGAGGAAGGTGAGCTGGGCGCTGAGCAGCAGATGGTGACATGACAGGCAACCTTGCTCATGGACCATCATGTGAGATGCTGCATCTGAGTAACTGTGTCTGGTTTATTGGTGGAGCTTGCTCAGGAGCTTGAAATTTGCCAGTGCCCAAAAGTATCCATTGCGACATATAGTGTTTTGCAGCCACGTTTTGTTGAAAAATTCCATTAATTATTCATCGTCCGTGCAGGTGCTTGACCGCAAAGTGGTGTACCATCCGCATGTCATCATGGGTCAGGCCGGCCAGGCGCTGCAGCCGATCCAACCACTGCATGCGTTCCAGTCAGGCAGTGCGGTCCACAACTCCGCAGCCAATGGCTCATGTGGAAACACGAATCAACACATTGGAAGCGGAGACAAGCAAGAAGATGTATCTGCTGGCTTGGATATGGACATGCTTGAAGAAGAGGTTCCTTTGATGTAGGCTTATCTTCGGGGATCTCATATGATTGGTCGCAACCTCGCTTGGCAAATACACTCGTCCAGTTCGAGGATCGATACAAGGAGTGCAGAAACAAGTATTTGGATACATTTGAAAATCTGAGAATCACTTGAAGTCGTTTTGAATCCTTGGATGTGTTGAATACCTGCTTGAAATACATGCCTGCTTGGTTGTTGGGACACTGTGAGTGGCATCATCGCTTCTTCCTCGGCTGATATGTGTAGCTATGGACTCATTTCACTTTTCTCTCTTTTTCCCCGTTGCCTCTAGCATGTTCCACTCAGGACATGATGCTAACCTTGCGATGACTGGGTTGCACTGCTGTCAAACTGGTTCCTTAAGATGTGTGCATGAAGACTGCTTATTCTGTAATACGTCACGTGCATTGGATCACTTGGATCGCAGCTGTCTGGCACAACCCTCCATGAGGCTGTTCTCATGTCACTCGGCGTGGTGAAGCGCTAGTAACATGGGCAGTCTTGCATGCACCAAATAGGGCCGATCTATGCGACCAAATCGGATGGGAGAGCTCTTGTTGACATGACTGCCACACTAGGCTACTTCTGATGGAGCCTGTTTGAAAGGGCATTTTTTGCAGAGGCTCAGGGCATCACTGGGCTGGAGACTGGAAGAGCTAAAAGGTACTTCTGTTGCTGTGCACTCAGCTATTCAGCCAGCTGCGAGAGTATGCTCCAGAACTGAGAAGTTGATGCTGTGGATACAATTCAGCCCAGTCGCGTGCATATTTCTTGCAAGGTTGTCAGATTTTGCGAAGTACAGGCGGAGATCCCAGCGGGGGAGAATAGCGTCTTCTAATAGGCGTGTGAAATGCATCTGTCTCCGGGAGTAGTTCAGTACGTCATTCATGGACCCTCAGCTCTTCACACAGAGACAGTGCAAGAGGGGCTGTAGTACAGTGTCTGTTTGTGGAGGACAATGACTTCATATCATTCGGGCAGTCAGCACAGCATTGCCATCAATCAACCAGACCCGCTGGAAAAGAGGCACCTAAAACCAAGCAAACAGGTGTCCTGACGTGCCCACAAGGTAACAACGTTTCTTTTTCCCAACAAGGCTCATGCCAGCATGCCACGGTGTCCCCAGGCCTATGTGGGTTGCACCTTCGACATTGTGAGGCAGGGAACCCTGAAAGCCACGCTGCAGAAGTACGCACACCACCTGGACACATATGCAGTATTATTCTCGTCGTCGAACGAATAGCAAAGACAAAGCGGCGCAATCCTGTGCTATGTGTCTTTTCGCGGCAAGTTGACTGATTATCTGTCCTGTTCGTTGGTTGCGGCTTCTCGCTTGTGCACAGCTATGTCCATTGATTTCGGGCGGGCTCCTCGCGGAGACCCACGAATGCCACATGTAAGTGAAAAGTACTTTGGAGTGATTTTTATTGCAGGACAGGCAGTGCAGTTACTGGCTTGGGGCCGTGGCAGAGTAATGGGCTTGACGGAAGTCAGGCCACGCAAGTTCGACAGGTGCGTTGCAAACCATTATTGAAATACATGCTGTGTAATACATTACATGTTGTGTGATGGGACAGCGTATAAATCTGCAAGGCGTCCAAGATTCAGATACTACTTGTGCTGCAGAGATCACCTCTTGTCAATCTGCAGTGAGAACAAACAGAAACGGCAGCTGGCTCTGGGTAAGATGCCAACACATAGGCTACATGCCCCAGATGTTAAAAGGGGGGAAAAGCATGGCTGGGGGGCCGGGTGGTACAAGCAGTTCCACTACAATTCATGGACGGAGAAGCGCATGGGCCCGTGCTACTAGCACTCACAAGGCGTTGTGTGCACTCTTCAGTGCTCGCCTGAGTACTGGGGAAAGATTTCACAATAGTCCCAACTGTGAATTTCCAGCTGTATTGTAAAGACCTTTCCAACATAGGTTAAATATGTGGTGTTCAGAGCGTTCTGGATGCCTCCCTCCTCTGTAACTTCGTTCAAACTGTTTAGGCATCTACACCTGGGGGAATCACTATATCTGATGTTTGTTTCACACTCAGGCTGGAGTTCAATCGCTCTATGCGAAACGAGTTCTCTAATGACCTTCGAAGGGAAAGCTGCTTGTCCAACTTCCCCTGGATCTTTGCAGACGACTGCTCGGCCTTAAAAGTCCCGCCATCATTAATCCATTTCCCATCAGTCCTTGGTTGTGGGGCATAGGCTGTGTCCAGCTGCAGAAGAGTACAACAGTCTTGCACAGTTGATTCCAGAGCAGGGTGGTGCAGAGCAGAGTGTCGCAGGTCACACCTGGTGCTTGTGGAAAGCTGCCTCCTCCAAACCTTTGAGAATATAATTGTCCTGCTGTTGGTCTGCTGCGTTAATACCCACGGTCCTCCATTGAAAAATGCACCTATCTATTCCACCAACAGAAAACAGATTCCGGTCGTCACTGGAAAATCGAACACAAAGGACATGGCTTGCATGTCCCCTGTATGCACGATAGGGTGCATCATCCGCCACTACAGGGTATGAAAAAAGCTTGACGAGAGAGAAATCATCTGCTGTTGCCAGGACGCCCGCTCCAGCCACACCATCATTTGACTCCTCCTTGCGCGCACCTCTAGGTCTCCATGGAAAAGTGTCCTGGTCCGTACCACTTCGATTCTCCTCGTTGACAGGTGCCCCAGCACGCGAGCGACATACAGCATTCACGTCAGTCCCTGCAGAGTTCCAATGTTCTTATCACTCGATCAATGTCTCGGCACATTTCCTGCTGGGCAGTCAGACCACACCATCGGCATAGTCAGGCCAGATGCCTAGCACTGGGAAGCCTAAGGAGCAGGTCCACGTGCTCCACAGACAGTCTCGCTGGTTGTGAGTTATCTTTCTACCAGTGAGGCCATCCCAGTGCAGCACCTCTCGGCTGGTGTCGTTGGACTGGAGGATGTGGCGCCCGTGCATGTTCTTGGGGCCATCAATGACCGCAAAGCTCCAGTCGATGTGCTTCACAGTTCCAGAACATCCACTACATATTGATTGGAGCCTACAAGCACACATGGATCCATGTTTGTAGCAGCTGGTCTGCCAACCAGATCGAACTAACAAAACTTCACGCTGGTGGTCGTTTTCTGAAACAAGGTGCCAGGAAGAACAATGTACAGTGGCCCTGCTGCAGCACAACCTAGTACTCTGCACCAAACTATCACAAGCTATAGTTGAGGCGCACTGGTATCCCCGACTCACACTGTAGATGTATATGTGCTGGTCATGTGAGGCGGCGGCCAGCATCGGCCTGCAGGCACCCTCTGGAGTGAACTTGAGTTCGCAGATGCCTTCACATGGACCTTTGGCGGGAATGCTTGCCAAGGGCTCGAAGTCATCCCACTTCATGATCATGATGCGCCCACGCTTGCTTGACACCGCAATGTGGTGACATCGATCAAACTTGGGACCTTGAGCAGCCCAAGTTGCTTGCATCTCCTCGTAACTGTATTCCTCAGCTGCATGCACATGAAACTGATGGCCACACTCTACACAGAACATAGCCCTTGACACACCATTGTTATATTTTGTACTGAAGAAGCAAATACAGGGCTTAGGCCTTTGCAGTCCAACGACTCTTGACAGGTATTGTGTGTCCATAGTGTTGTAGATACCCACTGATTCAACACTGTTGCCAGAAAGGTTCACCAGCATGAACCATTTCCATGAGCGCACACATGAGACCGCCACAGCGTAGCACTTGAAGTCCATCAACGTCCGGCACTCCAGTGTTCGCGTCCTGGAATTGTAACGCAGCACGTTCCCAGATTCATCAGCAGTCACAAAGAGGTCTGGGTTCTTTGGGTGCGGTGCAATCATTGAAACTCCAGCTGAATGACCATCAAGCACTGTGAACTGGGTTTCAGGTCCATGAGCAACCCAGATGTCACATCCAGAAGTGCCAGCGACAAACTCGTTTGGGTCTTTGGACACATGCCAGTCAAGGCCCTGTATCTGGGGAAAGACATCTTGGAACCCAGGTAGACTAGGTTCTTGAATATGTATGATATCTGAATTGTCACAGCTGCAAACCATTTGGCTGCACTCTGCACATGCCAGCGTTGTGCCTCGCATTGGCCTGCTCTGCCCCTTCTTTGACTGCACTGGTGGATTAAGAACCCATCTCTGCGCACCACAAAGAAGGAGTTTAGCACCCAGTGATGTCACGACAAGATAGTGTAACAGAAAAACGCTATGCCTGTCAGCAACACAATTCTATTTCGTATCTTGCCTTTCCGCCTGTGACATGAAAGAGAGCCTCCGCCATAGCCGAACCCAGTACATCATTGGAATTGAAAGCATATCTTAGGTTTGGTCTGGTACTGGAGTGATTCAAATTGTGAATTTTCTGGAAATGAACATTGGAGTCGTGTGTTACAAGCCGAAAAGGCAGTTCGTGAGATTACTAGTAATTGATACTTCATTACCTGGAGTCAATATTACCCGCATGAGAAGGCACAGTTGAGAACGCACCCTGATGGCACCATCTGCACCCCCTGAAACAAGAACGTTTTGCATGTTCTTGGTGCGACACAACTTGAGGTTGCAGATACCTCGGTACTGCTGGGACCCATCATTCATCGTCATGTACGGCCCCAGCGCATGAGCTTTGTACACACGCCTCAGAGCATACCGAGAGCCAGCCCGCGTTGGAAAGGGAGGCACCCAAACACCTGGATATGTATAGAAAAAATAACATGACAATACCCACGCTTCATCAACTGCCCTCAAAGTATCCATGTTACCATGTTGGGGTTGCAGGTTGACACCGTACCCAGTGTGCCATCAGGGAATCCTGTGACAATGCATGAGTCCCCAGGGGCCTTGCCTCGGTGTTGTGCAGGAATGAAGAGTGCACAGTTTACATTCTGCACACGATCCACTCCAAAACTCGTAGGAGTGGTGATCCAAGTGTTTGTGTCATCCAGCACCCAGGTCTTCAGATGCTTCATCCCATACGTGAGGAACTCGCAACCGCGGCCTGATGATGGCCGCAGTGGGTTGAAAACAGCTCCGTAAACCTGCACCATGGACATCGACGATCCAGTAGCACTGTTGCCACAACCTTTGTGTACATGCATTACTGTTCTGCTTGAATTGTAGCAATATAGTATCTAATCATCAAAGAAATAGCTTCGAAATGCATGTTGAAGCCTGTGAAATATGACTTTACACGTACTATGCCATGAGCCCCAAGCCATTCTTGATGCCCAAAAAGAAGATTTACAGGTAGCAGATACTTAAATGAACAGAACGAGAGCGGCACCGTGGGTGGGGTGCCCTGCATGCCCGCGAATTCGCCAATCACTTCACACTTGCTGTTCTCAGCATATAACCTGCTTGGAAGCGAAAATCCTGCGCTATGCTTGGCTCTGGCGTACTTGTGCAGTACCTTTCGGACCAGCGGATGGTCCTCAAGGCTTTGGACTGGGTCTTCAGCCCCAACCAGCTCAGTCACAGCAGACTGCACTGTGGAAAAAAGCTCAGGGTCATCATCATTCTCCATGAAAAGATGCTGTACAGGTCTATCTGTCTCCTCTGCACAGATAACTACACAATAAGAATGAAGAAATGTTGGGGCCAAAGCCCTTCCTGGGTATGGCGTGGATCTAGAATAGTTTTTGAAACG
Organism: Ulvella scutata; assembly: GCA_032359135.1. Lineage (NCBI taxonomy): Eukaryota > Viridiplantae > Chlorophyta > Ulvophyceae > Ulvales > Ulvellaceae > Ulvella > Ulvella scutata. Next base: position 23,607 of record JAUMHD010025354.1, on the reverse strand, counting down.
AACACCACGCGCTGAGCAGTGATGTGTAATGGGGATGGGGTGGACAAGCACCTGGAACATAGCGCTGTGGACCTCCCTCTTCAGCCAGCGTGAAATACTTGTGTCCACTATGAAGCTGTTGAAGTTTCTTTTCTGGCCCAAAATGCCAGGACGGGATATACATTGCTTTGCAATGAGATAGCAGCAGCTTATCATGCGCGGAAGAAACTTTCTCAGAAGGTATCATCCACCTCCAGATGTGCACAGTGTGGTGATTGTCAGCACTAATTGTGATCAGCAGCTCGCCACCTCGCTTGTCAGCCTTGCCTGGACTGCATGAAGCATGCTCATTTCCAGAGAAAGCAACCCCAATGATGGCCCGGAACTTCTTTGGTAGCACCAGCTTCTGCAACTGTACAGGATCTCTTGGCTGCCCCATGTTCCGCAGCTGTTGGGTGTCCCCAGACGCAAGCCTTTCCTTGTCTGCGTCATCATACTCGCCGATGTCCCAGATGCATGCATACGGTAGTCCATCAGTCGCAGTCTGTTGACCTGTTGCAACAAAGCGACGATTCGGATGCACATTCAAGCATTGTACATCATTGTCATGTCCAAAAAAGAAACGCTGCTTCATCTCTGCCCTGCTGTCGTGTGTCAGCCAGCTGGCAACAACTCCCAGCATACCCGCATAGAACACTACCTCGTTGAATTCTGAAGTAGTATTGTGTGTGTAGAAGAGGTTGTTTGCTAGATTGTTGAAGCCTGCAGGAATCAGGAGTCAAGTCAGCAGGGGAACGATGTCCACAACCCGACGTGCTCCATATGGCCCATTAGAAACAATGCAGCACACATGTTCAGAAGCATGTACCAGCATAGCCATAAACATGTTCCAAGAACATGTGCGCTCTTGGTAGCTTCATGCTTCGTTTCGCAAGCCGCTCATTGAATCCGCTTGGTGGGAACACTCCCTGCACAGCACCTTCTAGGGGTTCGCAACTGCACAATACCCACAAACTGCTGCTGGAGTAGAGCAAGCAAGCATCAAGATGCCGAAGTTGAGTGATGCTATACCATGGTGCTCTTCGGATAGTCCACCTTCGCATCACCCACCAGGTATGCCACATCAACCAGGTTCTCGACACCATTCTTGCCACCCAAAGTCTTGTTCAAAAGCAGTTCATGCCCCAACAGCCTGGCTGGACTCTCAGTAAGAGAGTGGACAAACACATCATATGGCAGGTGCCCATACTTGTCAAACCCAAAGTGAACAAACACCGCAGATGAAGCGCTTCTGTCAACGAATCTGCGCCTCAAAGGAACCAGCTGCCTGCACCGCCTACCTCGTGCCACCACATCTTCTGTTGAGTACTCCCACAACTGTAGACAATTCTGCCACACCTACATCACAGGGTTCTGGTTTTGTTCAAGCGACTGAGGCATGTAACTCCCGTCTGTATCAAAACTGGCGCAATGAACCTGTCCCTGAGACTGGAGGAAGTGGAACTGTGAGTGTATGAAACACAAATCTGTATGAGTAGGCTTCAAGAGCCACCTCAGAGTAACATAACAGCGACCCACGTTGGGAACAATGCACATGGTGTTCTGAGAAAGAGTGTGGCACACCTGCATGAACTGCGCAAGGGACACGTATCCACTGTGTCCTGGATCAACTCTCCAAAATGCCATTCGTAGGACATCTCTAGGAAGCTTGTAGGGAGCTTTCGCTCTGGTGCACTCTTGTTCAGAGAGAAAAATAACGTGCTGACGCATCATAGATATCAACGATTGCAATCCTAGCCGCATGCACAGGGACCTGTCTCGTATCCATGCATCCCTATCTGCCGGGGGATGAAAAGCTTGCACCCAGGGTACAAACTCAGGGTTTCTTTCATCACGATCGAAGCAATTTGCGTAAGCATGGATCATGTAGTGTGGAGGCAGCCTGGTGATCAACATCTCACGTTCAGCATCTGAAAGCGACCTCAGACCATACTCCTTTTCGAGCGCCCTAGTTTTAGTGCCCCATGCCTGTGTGGCATCAGTGGGGTCTTTTCTGAAGTTTTCACTTGACCTGCGCCATTCAGCAGGCCTTGATAACCGATTGCGAAGAGACTTGCAGCAACGCAGAGAAAAAGTGTGGCAATCATATAGATGGCAAGGAGTTTACTCACTCTCGCAGGCTAGCCATGGTTCCTGGTGGTAGTCTCCTTGGCGTCAGATGCATGTCATCATGGAACATGGCGAAGCCGTTCTGCAAGCTGGACTTCAACGTCGCCAAGCACTCTGTTGCAGGGCCAGCTGGTTTGGGTTGTGAGGCTCCAAGGTCTGGAGGTGAAGCAACTTTGAAATGATTGGAGGATCCTTCAGTCAAGCGCGGATCATTGAATGGCTGACCATGTGTCCGTATGGACCAGAATGCAGGCAGATCCTGCTTTCTCTGTGGTGTCATCTTGTCAAGTCCAGGTTGTCCCCAGAAACCTGCCATGGTCACTTGTCGCTTCTCTGCCACTCTGGCAAAAGCTGCTGCCCTGTCCGCGTTGTTCATTCCCTTGGGGAATGCCCCCTTGCGGCCTGGAGGACACAACGCCACCTGAGCGTTTGTGCGGTACCGGAACAAGTTGAAGGCACCACAGTGTGTACAGGGTGTTGGTGGCACCAAGCATGTAAGAAGACTAATGAATCATCGGTATCGATACAATAGTGCCTGTGCCTGGACAACCTGACAGTGCACTGTAAGCAGCCATAGCAGAAAACCACTAGTACTTTGAATTGCTGATACACCGTGCTGTGTGTTGCAGAGATGTCGGGCATGATGGGTATTAGTGCCTGCATGCACCAAACAGTGCCAAAGGACAGCAATTCATTCATCAGCGCATAGAAACATGGACAGTTGGGCGACGTACTTCCTTGCATGCTGTTCTCCATCACTCTCTCGTTGCTAGCACGGCGGGCTGCTGCAGACGGGTCCGGAGCAGAAGAGGGCCCTGGAACAAGCAACTTGTTTCTGTGCAAGAATCGAGCTGAGCTTTGTTGCAAACGTGCATAGCTGGATGCTGCAGATGGTTTCGAAAGATACGTACTATTCATTGTGCCTGTAGTTTGCTAGCCAAGCGTTGGTTCCAGCGCGACACAACTACCGGCAGAACAACGATGCTACATATACTTAGTTTCTACCCACAACGGTATAAACATGTCTACCGCATCGTTGGACTGAATCCATCAGCCGGCTGCCATTCCTGGCTGCTTGATTGAGCTGCAGCACAGCAGATTGCAGCGCCCTCACAAGGATTTTGCTTCGTTGCAAGGCCCCAAGCAGAATGTGTACAGACTGACTTCTAGTAAGAGGCGAGAGGCACGGGAGCAACAATTGACCTTCATGCATCCTTGAATTCAAGCAATGCACATGTCACATGCACTTACGACTGACAAGAAAAGGGCCAATCTCCCTGCCATGTTCAGCATGGGCACGAACAAACAGAACAAGAATCACCCTGTCAATCAATCAGGGTGATTCTAGGGGTCAAATGAACTCTGCACCAGGCCTGAATGGCGAATGATGTCAACTGTGGGTTGGCAGGCAACGCGAAGTTCGTCATCATGCCACAATTCAGCGATTGCGCTGGCGAATAAGGGTTATGTGTATGTAGGCTTTCTGCAAAACTGGAATGAGGACTATGCTGTTGTTGCGAATTATCAACCTACAGGGTTTGATTCGTTCAGGTACAGGAGGCAGCCCTGGAGCTATTGCTGTTGCTCATGAACTTTGTTACAGCCCGCGAACATAAGGCCTAATATATACCATATGACCGAAAGGACCCTAGTAACCCTAATGACCATATCCCTACTGGTTGGGGGAAAGGAATGTTCACATCCATTCCGAAAACTGGGGAGCCTACTGTCTGTTTCAACGATTGTTGAGATGTCCTCTTGCAGCAGGTCAGGAGCCCCTGCCTGCTATCGAAAATCGCTTTACCATCCTATTTCTGCAGAATCACAAGCACTCCTTTCGATTGGGGTGCGGTGCTGCTCACCCTCTATGTGTCGAATGCCATCGTGCGCGTTTAGAGAGCTCAATTGTACTTTTTCTTGGACTGAAGCAGAGATTGTGACTATGTAATGCATACTGCACTCTAAGACAATGCATGTGGCGGAATAAGGCCTAAGGCAAGATGACTTGGACCGTTGATGCCCTCCAACAGCATTGCTGTGCAGTATGTCGATCGAGGGTACGCTCTTGCAACCACCTGCCGCACATGGAGCTGTCACGGAGCTTCCCATGGTTGCCCTTCCAGTATGCTGTGTTCATCAATGGCGTCCTTGATGACGTTCATGGTAAGGCTGCGAATGTACATTCGCCGTCATGTAACGCTAAACAGGGGTTTGCAAATAAATCGGATTGATTGTCATTGTGGAATACTTGCATTCAAGGGAGCAAATTTCACACTGTAAATGACTTCGAAATGTGTTACACCGGCTCTGCCCTGTGTAATTGGACATGCATGAGGCATTTGAGAACACTTAGCTCCTTTGTAATTCAGACATAAACGGACAAGTTGTGGCTCCCGGAACCCCTATCGACCTGCAGTTTACATTGAACGTCATGAAGCGCTACAAACGAGGCCGTTGAAATAATATTGACAAGCACTATATGCCCCTCATTGGACCGCAGCCTGCAGTTGCTGAGGCAGCCACCTATTACTTTTGCTGGAGTACTGCCCGCCTTGCGATTGCCGCTTAACTTGAGTTCTTTGGAATGTGGCTCAACTTGTCTTGGTCATGGGATAGCATGTACCTGCTGCGCATTGCAGTGGTATAGATGCATATATTCTTACAGATATGCGATTTTCTCACCATACATAAAGTAAATAAAAGGTGCGACTCCCGGTCCGGCCAGCGCCAACTCTTGTCTTTAATTCCCGCTGCTGAGTCGGGTGCGTGAAGGTTTTCTGGGGGTTTCCCCTTCCACTCCTTGTGGAGCTGAGACCAAAGCTCAAACTGAGTATGGCGTAGTCCCCGATAAAATGATTCTTACTGTCCCCTTTTTTCAAGGGGCCGTCCAGGAAATTACGCTCGGGTCATGCGTAGCTTTTGACTGTAATTCCCCATCCCGCCCCTTTGGGGGGTGTTGAGGCGAACCGAGTATGGCGTAGTTGCATTTGTTTTCAATTTTTGTTGCTCACCGACTTGTTTTGGTCCTGAATGTGGTTACAGATGTGTTTCGGGTACCTAGCTGTCATGACATGATGAATCCACAAACGTCTCAAGTTGACTCTCAACTTGAATACTACGTGATTCATACAGGGGGAAACTCTCGTGCAGACTGCAGTGTTCGGTGCAGAATAAGCTCTCTGCTGAATAACACGGCCCCTGCCTCGGAATACCTGCTGTCCACCAATAAGTCATCAGCGCTACCTGTTCCCGCAAGCGAATACCCTTGGAAGTAATGGGAATTGTTTGAGCAAATGTTTTGGAACGCTGTTCGTGGAGCTGTGAAGGGGATATCAGAGATGTTCATATTTTCTGAGAAGACTGAACAACGAGCTGGATGGACTCGAGGAGATATGGGTGTAGACAGCCGACTGGCAGTAGATTTAGTGGTTGATAAGTTTCCTTGTGACAGGAATCATGCGAAACAAGGAGCATTCACCGCCCGCTGCGCTGAAGGAGAAGAACCGGCGCTAGCGGACATTGACCCCAGTGAGCGGTGCGGCCTTCACTGTTACCGTCGTGTGAGTGTCAATACAGATGCATTCGAAAGGTGCTGAAATGCAAGCAAAGGAGGTGAAAACACGCAATTTAGCTTTTCCCGCACGCTAGAGAATTCGAACTGGTGCATCATGGATTGCATCACACAACCACACTGTTTGCAGGCGATTGTCACTATGGAATGGACACGTCGTCGAGGATTACTACGTCACGACCTTTCTGGGCGAGGGAGGAAATGGCGCAGTGTTTGCAGCCGAGAGACGAACAGTGCGAAGTGCAGATCACAGGCGAAGTCAAGATGGGAGTGTCGCGATTAAATTCTGCTTTTCTGGGAAGGAAACTCTTGAGGAATGGTGTCACACTAAATATGATGATGTCGATGCTGCTCCAATTTACTGTTTCTACCACTGAAAGCTGTTCATGAATGTACATAGGCTGGCAGATGCAACGAGCCCACCCCATCGAACAGTAGCTGCCGAATATGCTTTCCATTCTGTGTGCTGTCTGTACCAGGGCTACAATGCAAGGTAGCACAGTGGATGTCTGGAGAGCACCTCACACCATGTTCTGGAATGCAGATGGAGTATGTGCTGTTAAGCAAGCTGAATGGACGCCAGTGTCAGAATCCGTTCAGTCTAGTACCTCGACCAATCACAGCTGGCGTGTTTCCCTCATGTCTGCCCCTGCTTGCAGATACGTCCCTGGTGAGATGGGTCATGAAAAGAGCTGAACAAAGGTTTTGATGTGCAGCGGTGCTGCCTGAGTGCAAGTATAGGAGCATGTACAGGCGTATTACAGCAGATATGCATGGCCAGAACTTGTCGAAGCGTCCTTACACGTGCGCAAACTGCAAACACATGACATGTGTTCGAAATGTCGCCCTATAGGGCCCTAGAACACCAGCATGAACGCTATGGTCTGCAGTGACGCATGCAAGGCAAAGGGCTCAAACAAGATATCCTGCACCTGTCGCACAGTCTACGCTCTCGTGGAGGAGAGGTTGGGGGAAACCCTCGAAGCTGTGAATTTGCAGACCGCTGGTGTCCGTGGTGTTCGTGCATCTCAGGTCTGTCCCAAGGGTGGGCTTGTGACTGTGGATGACTGGTGTTTCTACTGCCAGGGAATGCTAGATGCTGTATTTGGCTTGCACAAGCGCCTGGTGGTACATGGTGACATCAAGCTGGCAAATTTCTGCCTGGCCTCCTCTGCAGAGGGCGCACAAACTGTCAAGATCATCGACATGGGTATGCCTTAGTTCTTGCTGGCGGCGACAGCTGGAAGATGGATTTTGCTCTGAACTGTGGTTTCTGGAGCACTTCTCTCCTACAATGTCGACCTGCTTGGCTCATGCAGGCTTCGCTTCTGAAGTGATCGACATCTGGCCAAATCCCAGTGGAAAACGACCTCGCTTCTCTGGCACAGCTGACTATGCTTCACGGTCTATGCTTCATTGCAAGCCAACTACTTTTTCAGATGACTTAGGTGTGCACACTGTAGACAAGATTTTTGCTTTCACTGTGCTCCTGTCTGGGCTGGCTAAGAGGAATGCAGCACAGCCAGTGTCTGTCATTCAGTTTCCTTTTCTTATATTTCTTTCAGACCCCGATGCTGGTATGTGCAGAATCCTTGCTGTACTGCTTCCTGGAGCTGTACTTGGGTGATCTTCCTTGGAGATGGGGCGACATGACTGTGAAAACCAGAGATTCTGCACGATATTCTGAGGCAAACCGGGGAGGAAATGATGCCACAGCAAAAGAGTCCACTGTACCAGATGGTAGCCAAGCACAAGACATGTGCACAACGGAAGGTACTCAGGCCAAGCGTAAAGTGGCAAGGTTGGATCTGCGGGTAGAACCAGGTCAGAGGTAACGAGCAGTGTGCTGCTGTGCAGGGGGTACCTGTCACTGCACGAGCACAGACGTACCCATCTTGTCCTCAGACCATGATGAACACAGGGCCCAAGTTCCCAAGTCAGGAACTCATAATGCCGAGAAGCAACACAAGGACGGCCAACGTGGAAATCCAGTTTGCGCTGTACAGCATCATGGTGACAAGTATCTTGACGACTATACGAAGTATACTGCCTTCTTTCATGAGTAAGCCCCTCGCAGATACAGGTGGACAGTTGAAACCTTGGAATTGAAAAAACAAACACATCAGCTCAGGACTGCATCATGTGTCTGTCGTCATGTTGGGCTAGCAAGAAAAGTAAAGCATGTTTGCAGGCGAGAAAGTCGATATATTGACTACTGTAACTATGGGGCTGTTCCTGCTTTCATACAGCATCTTCTTGGTGCGTGCCCCTACTTCAAGAAAGGTAGAGAGTTTCAGTTATTCCTGTTGTCAAGGCGCAAGCTACTTTCCTCCAGGTGAGGTGAGACTTGGACAAGAAGTTGAGCAGGACGATCTCGGTCATGGTATGTGCAAATTTCCTGGACAGGCTATCTACCAAAAAATTTGCGAGGCTCTTCAAATTGCTGCACACACTTGGAATATCTCTGGCTTTGAGGCTCTCCGCCTCCCAGTGCCTGCAGCAAAAGTTTCTCATCTTCAAGCCAATCCACCCAACAAGAGTGGCAATCGTCCAGCAGGACTTGGTTGCAATGATATCTTTGGAGAGATAGCGGCACAGAGACACTGTGACCCCGTGGATATGGACCATGCAGATTGTGAACCGCACAGCCCTGCAAGAATGATGAGTGATAGTTCAGACAGCGAGCTTGGGGCTACATCAGATGATGATCCCCTACACACGCGGTGCCAGATGAAGCTTACTAGGGGACGACAGGATGATAATATGGATCCTTATGAACGGCGGCCGCTGAAGCTCGCCCGCTTCCCAGCATTCGAAACTGAGGAATTTGATGAATTGATTTTGGCACAAGAGGACTAGTTTAGTTCAGATTTCGTTTGAGATTGATCCGCTTAGCCAATACCTCGTCCTGTGATTCATTGAATTGGTTATTGCATGTATGCTGCGTTCGAAAGCAGGAATGTTCCTGTGTAAGGATGCGAGGAACATTTTGACATACTTCGCAGCAGAACAGTGTTTCCTGCACGACATTTTGCAGGGTGAAGTTCCTGCATGATACTACGCAGTAGTGATCTGATGTGCATGCATACTACTCATCCACGCTGCAAAATCTCAGTACATCTGACGACATGTCACTCTAGCTCACAACCTGCCCCAATTCTATAGCTGCTACTAGCTTCAATTGAAGCGCTCCCATCATATGACGGACGCCTGAAACACTCAAATACAGACTGTCACTTGTGGACCACCGCTGGACACACTATTCACTCTCCCAACAACAGCAGTGGTGTATCCTGCTTGCTGCAATGCTTCAACCAGTGCACCACACTTGTCTTGATTCACGCCACACAAGAGGCCTCCTGTACAGCAGACACGCCTGGTGGGTTCGCGCTGTCGACTAAACTAAAGATTTCAGGAATGAAAGATGTGCTGTATGTATAGCATCCCGCACCTAGCCATCTATCCTTACATTAAGTATTGCAAACAGTCTATAAGCATTACTTCAAGTACAGTCTTCAACAGCACAGCACTTCCCCAAGTGATGATGCACCACACCGGAGGTCTGAGGATCCAGCAGCACAGTTTCATGTTGACTGGTGAGCTGACAACGATTCGAGACAAATTGTAGAAAGTGACTGTTTCCCAGCGTTGCAGTGGACTGCACCCCTTGCGCCACAAGCTCCTGTACTCCTTGCAGCAGGTGAACCGCAGGGAGGTCGACCTCCAAATCTACCTGCAACACCCATGTGCTTACGAAATACTCTCTGGAGAAGACCCATGTGCCGCCACATGGCAGTTCCAAGCATACATTGGCTACATGAAGAACAGATGTGCTACTTGTGATGGTTTCTGTACCTTGATGCTTTCTTATTTTAAGTGACCAATGTAATGCAATTTGGACCAACTACACAGGTACATCTGCCATGCTGTCTCCCATACGATACCTCCTACTTGTGTTGTGTGCTTTCATACTGCCTCTACACTGCAAACCCTTGACCGCAGCCCTGAAACAGGAGAGTTGCCCACACCTGTGATGCTGATGCCATCTCTGAAGCATGCCCGAGCAACCCAAAACCTGTAACATCAGTGCACGCCGCAATTCCAAACTTCTTGAAGACTCTGCTGGCCCTATGGCTTGACTGCAGCATGCTGTTCCAAGCTGCTTGCTGATGAGCCCCATGTGCCAGCCCCAGCATCGCCCCCCGCAACATCACACCAGTTCCAATCGGCTTTGTCAAAACAAGCTGCTGCCCAGTTTCCAGTTTATCTTTGTACATCAGATCAGCAGGTCGCGCATGGCCAGTGATGCAGAACCCAAGACCAGTCTCAGCCCCCTCTGCAGAGTGCCCGCCTGCCAGCTCACAGCCAGCACTACGCAGTTGTGCTGCAGCACCATGCATCATCTGTGTTAAGTCATCTTGCAGTATAGCAGGCGCTGCATGCTCCACCTGCACATGTTCTGCAGTTCAGCAGCATCCACATCAGCCAGGCAACAGTACAGGCAACAATACAACTTCACACGCAAGTTGAAGCATGAAGGAACACGAGCTAGAGCAAGCCGAAACGTACAGATTCAGTCTCACCTCGATAATTGGGTCCCTGATAACTCAGCTCTCACCGCAATTCGGTTCAAAATGGGGGGGGACAAATGGTGGTGGGCCCTAGGAAAAGTGAACGATAATTCGGTCCTCGTGAGCGATAACCTAAAATTAGGTTCAAGAACACAGGCCATAAGTGATCTAATTATCGAGGAGACACTGTATACATGCAGAATGCCATGGGTTTGATCTTGATGGAAAGAAAAGGGAGCTGCACCTGTACCATAGCCAGAGCCACTGCAGGCTCAGCACCCATTGCAAAGCAATCAGACATAGCATGTACTGCAACAATACCACCGAAGACGTATGGATCATCCACAAAACTGTTTACAAAGTCGACTGTTTGTACACTGACACAGCCTTCTGGAGCAGACTGCAGGACCACTGCATCATCAAGCTGGCCAGTTAGAACACTCTTGGAGCAGCTTGTTGTGTCCTGTGGTGAAACATCAGTTGCCTGATCTGTTGCAGATTGAGTTGAAGAATCGCGCAAGGACTCGAGGACTTGTTTCAAGATCTGAGGGCCTACTTTTGCAGCACAGCCCTTGCATCGCATTGTGGACTGCGCCCAAGCAGCTCTGGCATCTTCAGACGAACTCTGCAGAGCCTCTGGCTGCGATTCTACACAGAACAGCAATCTGAAGGCAAAATGTTACAGTTGTTATCATCTGAAGAGCAGAAGCTGCCCATGTATCCATGCGGACAACGTATCAGACAAAAACTGGAACCCGTATCATCAGAAAGGCCCGTGCAAAGAAACATCTGAGGTGCAGCAAGCACGATAATTAAAAGCAAGGCACACCTGCTGGCTTGTGCATTTGAGGCAGTTCGGACCCAAACTTGTTCATGAAAGCCCGGTCAATTTTGTCCTTCACAGGCCATAGCCAGGCCCCTGAGAATGCAAGGCTACCCCTGGTGGCAATAGCATGTTTATCACCGGTGCTGATGATCCCCAAGAACTTGGACTGTGGCACAAAGGGGACTAGAGGCTGACCTGTCAGAAACCTGCACATTCTTGTTCCTTACACTACTTCCTTCATACACTATCAAACGAACACAACATGAACACGACAGGAAGGCAAAAGGGCTAAAACCGAGCAGCGCAGTTTGCCATTAGGTCTGAACAGAGGTATGCCATCACCAGATGCTTCCTCACAAGTAGAAGCAGTGTGTACTTCTACTGCAGGGGTACCCACAAGAAGAAGGATACACAAGAAGCTGTGAGGTTCTTGCCCCTTTCCTGCCTATCTGGTTCGTAATAGGAAACATGTTACAAGAGGATGTGAGAGCAGCAACTCAGACAGTGAAGCTGAGACAGGCCAGGACATGAGCACCTGCGGAGGTTGTCGGCCAGAGGCTGCCCCTGGCGGACTGCAAACACACCAGCCTTGGGCCTTGGGTCCGTCACACTGGTAGCCACATCACCCGCAGCAAACACCTCTTGTGGCCCCCCTGCGCTCTGCAGGTAGCGGTTGATTGCCAGAAACCCCCCTCCCTCTGCACATTTGCACAGCCAGAATGAGAAATATTCATGAAACCGAGTCATCAATAACAGACTCCCATAAACTCCTTCGCCAGAAAGATATGCATGTTGAGACCATGCATCTGTTACACATGATGTATGCTGGGGATGCATCTGCAGCTCATGCGCGGTATTGCAGGGCGTGCTGTAGACAAGCTCCCCTTGGCCATTGAAAAGCGTGCCGCCCTCCTATGAATGGGGTCGCCACAGCATGTTGGTTATGTCCCGGTAGCATAACAAGTTCAATGTTGAGTAGTAAAACAAGTATGCCATCGCCCCAACAACTTATTAATGTGACCAGCAAAAATATGGCAATGGCCTGAAAGGCATGCCAACAACGCGTACATCTGCGCCGCTCTTGCGGCCCAGCTCGCTTGCTGTCAAAAATTCGCTGGCAACCCCAGCAGCACCAAAGGCACTGGCTCTGTCACACCAACGACCTTTCAGGAGAACGGTCAGGTCGCAACACATGCTGTGCAGTTGAGACAAGCTGAGCAAAGCAGCAGCGTGCGATGTTGTGGCTGAAAACGGAAAGCACCTTTCGGCAGCTCGCACGCCTGTAGCCACCGTGCAGGAGCTGCCTGAGTGCACCACAGACACTCATCAAATGATACGCAGTCCCCTGTTGCTGTAGTCAGAACTCCACTGCTGACAGACGTGATCTCAGCCCCTTCGTGTATGCCTATCCCCCGCTCCTCTGCGAGGGTCTTGATGAGGCTGCGGGCTCGCGGGGGGTGGGATGAAAGGACCCCGCCACGGGTGAATATACTCACCGTGTGAGTATTCTGCGTATCCCTGCTGGTGGACCCGCCACTGTGATATTTGCTGCCTCCGATATTTGCCGCCTTTGATTCGGACGTATGTGCGGGTGTGGCTGCTGCAGTTGAGAAGTTGCTACTCTGCATCCTGTGGTGCAGTGAAAAGGCTACTTCTACGCCTCCAGCACCTCCTCCCACCACTACTACATGCAGGGCTTCTGCAGAGCTTCTTGCACGCTCCAGTAGAGCGTCTATCCGTGCCACGAACCTGCACATCAACGACCAGTGGAAGCATTGGTAGCTCTGGGCTGCTGGTGCCACTCTTTTACATCCACTCTTTTGCAGGCATCGCATCCTTGAACTTCAAGCAGCTTGAAGTTCGAGCAGCTAGTAGCTGTCACCTACAAAATTCAAACGGAGTGTGTATGCACAGGGGGTGTAGGGGTTAGGGGCACAGAGGAGCCAGCACCGATCGATTGGCTTGACAGGTGTGACAGAATCAAGCCCTGGCACAGACTGCAGGTCTGGAGTGACGCCAATGTCCACAGACAGGCAGTCATATTGTAGCGGCGGGCGATTGCAGAAACCTAGCTGGCGGTCTTTCACTTTTATCTCTGTGCAAGTGTCATGCACCAGCCTGGCTTGTGCAAAGCTTGCAAGCTTTGCCAAGTCTATGTGGCACTCATCATAGGTGTAGTGGCCAGCCACGTAACCAGGCAGCATTCCACTGCAGCACACATGCCGTGTTAATACCCGCATGCAAGGAAGCTCCCCTGTGTGTATGCTCCACTGTACTGAAAACACATCAGGTATGCAGAAATGAATGTACAGCTGCAACAGGCTGGGGGTGCTCAACAATAAGCACGTTCCTCCTGATGCGGAGAAAGCGGCTTCCAAAACATTGTGCTCACAAGAGAAAGCCACATCGATAGTGGCGCGGCACAATAGCACGCAAAGCACATATGTCTAGGAGCATATCCAAGAAGGTAACCATGCAACCAAAAAGCAAGAACACAAAGGCAGAGCAAGGTGCTCACAAGTGCATGCACATGAAAGGGTATGCAACACGCGGAAATGAGATTTTGTCAGTCAAACACAGGATTCCTGTTGTATATTACGATCACCTGTACGGTGTTAGTATGTCACGTGTCACGAGAGTCAGCTGCACTCCGGCAATGGGCTTCATGCCAAAACTCTTCAGCACAAAGATGTGGCTGTGACCCCCACCCAGCAGCACCAAGTTCTGCATGCAGAGCCAACATGTTGCAGCAGCACATTGCAACTTTGTCCACAGCCTGCTGAATACTGTCATGCTTTCAGCACCTTCACTCTTGTCACCATCTTGCTGCGAACAGAATCGAGGAAGGAGTCCTTTTGTGCGACGCCTACTTGTAAGTCTAGTCACATATCGGCTTGCCAGCACGTTGGAAAGTGGTGGAGGAGAGTATATGCAACAGAGCACCGTTGATTCTGGTTGTGTCAGCTCCGCACAATTCGTTGGTCTGACAGTTCTATGCCAAAAATATGTTTCGTACTCGGACTCCTAGGCGTAAATCACGACACCGTGCCAAGCCTGTCTGGGCCAGTCAGTTCAAAAATACCATAGTCACACTACAACCTGTAGCTGGGGTAACCCAGGCCTGCACGACTGCACGATACACTCACCTTGTCACACTCACAACAGATTAAGCCAGCTAAGGGAGGATGGTGTGAGATTAGCACGCACTCAGTGCGCTCAACTGGTGCATGGCCCTACGTAGCCTATGGCTGAAGTGTAATCGACGGATCGATCACCACGTTGATTCACGCGTGAAATGACCCGAAACATCAAGTAGCAGCGTTAGTTGTACCAGCAAACTTACTCAGCGTTGATTCTGATGCGTGCGATGTATGTGCCCACAGTCGTTTACCTTGCGTTCTCAGTCAAACCTGCTGGTCCCGCTCCTGCCAATTCCGTTCTTGAATCCAATCACTGAGTCGAGGTTCCTATGAGGCGTGATATGTCAGACATGGATGTGGACAACGAGGAGAAGCCAGCAGCTCTGATGAAGGTTTCAGACGAGGTATGCGTGCACAGCGGCGAAAAGCTTGTGTAAACCATGCGTACTTGAGATGTTCACAGCCAAACAGGCAAGTGAGCAAGAATCCAGCAGCATGACGACATATCCCAATTTTGCGTATTCGAGCACTGTCCATCATCGACGCAAGTCCTGCTGTGCAACACCTCTGCGCCTGTTTGCAGACCTTCGGTTACATCGATGACATGATGAAGCTCTCAGAGACCCCACCACGGCTGTTCGGTAAGGTCATAATTCCGTACCCAAAGGACACTGAAGACTTCTGGTGGGCAGTGCTGCTTGCAACAAAGCCGTTCAGAAGCATCTACAAGGGGGAAGACCCTCTGATCAGTCCTGTCTCTCGCAATGCTTCACAGTCGCCACAAGAGGAAGTGCGTCTGCTTGGACGTGAGAAGCTCTCAGCGTGCAGGTTGGATGCAGACTTGATTCTGAATGACGACATACAAACCAGGATGCTGACCACTGTACAGCTGAATCCCACCTCCAACTTTCTTGACAAATCAGTGTACAAGAAGGTGGAGATAGAGCTGTGGAAATTTGGGAAGTACTTGATGGACCACAAGTTGTGTTCGCACCGCAGCGAAGTCCCTATGTTTCTGGGGTACAGCATCAACGTTTTTGGGTATGGGATCAAGAAGTGTATACAACTGGAAAATAATGTGAACCTGCGTAACACGCCAGCCAACTTGTTGCTTATTGACAAGAAGACGCTGTCAGCCCCAATAGATATTCACGGGAAGGTGTTCGTCGTGGCGGAAAATAGGGATTTATCTCCTGACGAGTTGAAGGAGATCGTAATATTCTGCATGGGGCAAGCAGAAACGTCGGAACTGAAGTACACCAGCTGGGAACGGTTGAAAGACAAGCTGCAGGAGGAGGCGAGAAAGTTTGCCATGAGTGCTCAGCATTTGACGCCCCCCAAGACCATGCCAAAGGCTAGTTGAATGACCAACGTGTAACAAGATATAATATCTGCCTTGCTGTCGAATGAGAACAGGCGGTAAGCAGACAGTCTCAGCAGGCACATGCCCTGACCTGCAGATCAGGGGTGCGCCCGCTTGGGCATTGTTGTGCCCCGATATTACTTAGCTCATTACAGTTCAGCCGAAATAGTTCAGGCCTTTGTGGGACACATCAAAGCAACACAGGAATGCTGGCATCAACTCACAAGGTACCCAATCCATGATAGCCACAGATTCATGGTCGCAGCCACCTGAAGCTACTGGTCGCCCCTGGCCCATCTAAGTTGCCCCTCCCTCCCTCCACTTCGCGATATCGTCCCTGGAGTCTCCTACCCAAGCCCCCCTCCTCCCCCTCGGCCTCCCATCCTCCTCCAGCGCCCCTTACCCCCGGCCTCCTCCTCCCCTTGGCGCCCCCCTCTCCCCTGGCCTCCAGTTCTCCCCCCACGCCGAATCGCGTCGCCGATGCCCCCAGCATCACTCGTTCCGCCGGCGCCATGCCCAGCCTGCGGGGGCGGGCTACCAACACCCTACCGGGGGCGCCGCTCACGGCGCACGCCGGCAATGCTTGCCAAGGGTGCTCGGCGATGAGCGGCCGCTGGAATGAAGGGGTGCTGGCACCAGCATATGAGAGGTGCTTAAGGGGCGCTGAGGCTGCCGCGGGAGGGAGGGGGCGACGCTGAGAGGGCGAGAGCAGTGGGAGGCGGGGGCCATGCAACGGGCGGGCCATCAGCGGGGACCAGTAGAAGCGGGGGAGCCGGAGAAGCTGGTGGCCGGGGGCCGGGGTGGAGCCGAGGAGAGAGTCAGAAGTGGCGAGGGTGGCGCCAATGGGTGATTGGTGGGGGTGGTGCGGCAGAGCAGCATAGTGGGAGTGGGAGGGGGGGGTGGCTTAGGCGCCGCAGGTGGAGGCGGCGTCGGCAGATAGAACGGGCAGGCCCTGTAGGAGGGCCTTACCCGCCGCACGCGCGCATGTATGCCAGTGGCATACATGTACACTATGCCATGATTGCTGCGTCAAGTGGTGGTGGCGAGCTCGCGCAACGCCTGGTCAACAAAAGTGCGCTTGGCCACCGCGCCGGTGGAGGCGGCCAGCTCGGCCAGCAAGTTCAGGTGCTGGCTAGCAGGCTCACCCAATCTACCGAAAACGTCATGACGGAGGGGAACAATGGAGATGCGGGAGGATGCAGTGAGCGAGAGGCCACCGCTGTAGTGGGCGTGCTTTTGGGCGTCGCACTTTTTAGCGGCGGCCCCATCTTCACTGGTTGCGGCGGTGACATATGAGTCTGCACATGGATGAATGTAGGAGACATCCAGGATCATCTCCTTGCGCGCAGGGAACGTTCCTTTGATATCTCCCCGCTCCTGAATGTGGGTGAGGCGCGCGGTGTAGCGCAGCAGTGGGAGGTGAGTCAGCCCAGCGTGCCGGGAGGGGGCTGCGAGCGAGCCGGGCTGCCATCGGGGCCTCTGTCTGTGGGGTCCCTGGGGGAGGTGCTGCAGGTGGCGGGTAGTCAGGCTGCGAGTGCGCGCTGGCCGGGATGGGGTGGCGTCGCATTCCGGCGAATGGTGTTGGCTGGGGGGCGGCGGGAAGCGTGGGGTGGGTGGGCTGGAAGAGCTGGGAGGGAGAGGGCGTGGCCGGGGGGCAGGGGTTGGGCTGGATGGGGGGGGTGGGCGTTGATGTGGTCGGGCTGGTTGTGCTGGAAGGGAGAGGGCGGGCTGGCCGTGCAGGGTGGGGGCGAGGAGGTGGGCTATTCGTTCGTGGCGGGGTCGGCTGTGGGGCGTGGGACGGCCTGCTGGGCGGGCAGGGGGAGGCTCCTGGTCCACCACTATCGATATATGTGACAGATGCATGGTCCCTGGTCCACCATTATCGATGTATCAGACAGATGCATGGTCTCTATCCCTTGGTTCCCTCAACTAGCGGGATCCAAGTCAGGGCAAGAATAAATCATCGAAACTTGTGCACACGAAGTCCGTGTGACCTTGAAGACAGCGAGCAGCAGCTTCGAGGGGTTGTAGTGACACCACACGAATGTTATATCCTTACAGTGGCTCGGAAGAAGGAATTCGGAATCAGTACCCATCACAAATGAGCAGGGAACAGCTCGATGCATCCGTGACCTACGAATCTCGCTCTTTCTCTCTGTCTACTAACCTCGCAAGAAGTGTGCAATGAATCGAAACCTCCATGTTGCACTACAACTTCAAATGAAAGTGTCCAGAGCATCAGCCGTTGCATGGAGAGAGAGATCGGTCTCAGAGGAGAAGATGTGGAATAGTGGCCAGTTGGCTCGGCTGCACACATGCACAGAGAAGAAGACGGCAGCAGGGTCGCTTGATAGATTATTCCCAACAGACAATCACTGCAATACATTGATTCCCTGGTGTGACAGCATTCCCTGGGCACACACTGCCCTGCTGCATGCACATGTGTCGTATCTCATTCTTCTGCTGATTATAAACCAGGCAGATAACACAAAAAGCAAATCATCGCGCGCAGAGCACTGCCCTGGGACCTGCTGACGTTGCACTGGATACTACACACCGGCCCCTGGTGCACTGGCACCTCGTGAACTCCCCCCTGCCCGAGGTGGGCCACGGCCCCTGCCGGTTTCACGTAGCTTGGATGTGACCATTCCGAGAGCGGTGCTGCAGCTATCGAACTGGCCAGAGATACTCAAGCTACGCAGATCCCCATCATCAACTTCATTTCGACTTTGCATTGACACCTTTGCACCACTCATCTTGATGATAGTGTTGATGTTGGAGCCCTTCACTCCAAGAACCGCCCCTGCTTGCTCGTTGGTCAGCTGCAGCGTGAAATCACATGGCACAAACGCCAGGGGATCGTCTGGTTGGAGTCTCAAATTCTGCATCCATGCATACTGTGGGATCTTGTAACACGAATCGGAGACGTTTAAATAAACGGGACTGATGGAGCGGAACACACTTGCATGCCTGAGATCATAGACCCTCCAGCAGTGTAAGCCAGTGACGTGGTTCTATATTCTTCGAATGCCTTGTCCTCCAAACATTTCTTGAGGATGCGGCCAACGGCTTGTAGAACGAAATTCTCCTCACTGCAGATCGTGATGATCCTTTCGTTCACTCCACGAACACAATCTTCACGGCTCTGCGAAAAACACCAAAATGTTACTCCTAGGCCTAAAGCTGCTATGAGCCGACCCCTGAAGGGGCAGGTCAACATGCTGCTCTGGGAAAGTGTGTGAGTGTGCACTGACTGGCAGAGTGGGGAACAAGCACCTGCACCCGGATGTCTGTGTGGGTTGCGATCTTGATGTCGTTAATAGTTTTACCATTCTCACCAATGACAGCGCCGCACAGCTTCCCAAGCATGACGATTTTCAGCTGTACATGGTTGGGGTCCATGTCTACATGGTCTCGGAACACGTTTTCTTGCTTCCATTTTTGCATGATCATGTGCAATGCACTCATAACCTGCACAAAACATCAGATTGCGCAGCGTGGGCAACGATCCTGTCAATCGCAGCACCAAGTCGTAACCAGGACCAAGTGCAATGTCAAAGCCAATCAAACAAAAACGGCATACGAGCTTGCCATGAACTGACCAGCTCTACATGCCGTGCTTATGATGCTAAATTGTATCTCTCATCAATTCACGAGCTGACCAGGAGCCAAAGCGGCGCTGTGACAAGGCAAGCTGCTGGCACGCACCTTCAGCATCTCGCCGCTGAGATGCATAACTCTCTCCGTAGTCCCTGGAAAAACTTCATTCGGACCAGAAATCTGAATTTTCGCGCCAGACGCACTTTGGATTTCTGTGATGGAGCTCCCATGCTTTCCAATGATGGCCCCAACGCCGAGATGGGTAGCTAACAGCTTCAAAGAGATTGGTACTGTATTGTCAATCGCTCCTTGCTGCTGCATAGCCTCGCCATTTTGCAGCGCCCCTTCCGTCATCGTGTCGAGACTGGTTTGCACAGGGAAAGACGTCATCAGCAACACGACAGCCACACCAAGACTGCTTCAAGCAAACACAGTGTTTGACCTCTTGTCCGATGATTTTCTACTTGTGTTGGACGAACGTTGGATAGAACCACAGCCCTGAATCTAACTGTTTTTAACCACTACACAAGAACCTTCACGAACATACTGCAGTTTCAAGGCAAAGGGTTTCGGACAACACGACACAACAATCACCTTGCAGCACTGTATTCTGTGACTCTGTGCCAGGACACATAAACATGCCAAGACAACTTGCAGGACATGTCCAGACACAGTTGATGACCATGCTCAGCCTTGTGCCCATTGGCTATGTTGACTGCAAGATTTCAACGCTGCTGTGAGCATTCAGTGGTGCTGTGTTCTTTCCATGCTGACAAGCACTCATGTCGTGACATTTCAAACGAACGATTGCTGTTGCCATCATAAACAACAGTGATCCACTTGTTTTCACCATGCATGGTAGTTGCATATCAAGGCAACCGGTTACCTTGATATAACCCAGGGCTTGTAACCCAGGGCCTGACAGCAGGCATGAGCAGATGCCATGATACAGTGCCTCTCAGCATTACTGCGAATTCTACACTGTCGATGTACTTCCATACAGCTGTTTCATCATTCAAGCCTCCTAAACGGAGCACAACACACAAAGGACATGGTACACGAGGCAACAAGAACACCTCGTGGCATGAGCTACCTTGACACAAAGCCTACGATAGCCCTCTACTGCTGCACATGAAACATGTTCATGGTTGCTTTGAACCCTTCTGTTGAGCTACTCGTTGGTGACCATCCAGACCGCATGTTTCAGTGGCACCAAACACTGTCCAACAACGAAAACCAACACCGTGAGAAGAAGGGAAATCAGTAACCAAGTATCTCTTCCTCTCTGCTGCGTAGGAGCTTATCAGACCTAGAATGGGATGGACCTGGAGATCTTGGATGCTATGCTTGGGAACTTGGCACACATGAGCGAGAAAGGCAATAGGACCATTTTTCGTGCCTTGGGAACATATGCCCGCTTGGTGATGTTGTCATAGTCATTCGCTTGGATGGCGTCCAAGATCTTCCTGTAAACAATGAGTGCTGACCAGACAGGCCATCTGGCAGCAGCATCGAGAGCCCCGATGCCGTTTTCAGACACGTTGTAGTAGTTCATGGTCTTGTCAATCTACAAGCACACAAACCTGTCATTCAACCTGCAAGGGTGGAGCAGACAGTGAAAACCATCGATGGTCTGAAACTCCACAGAAATCGAGTACAAGCAGCAGCAGATGGGATAAGTCTTGGTTACCTTGAGATGGCAGACATAGCAGCGATACTCCAGTGAACGCAAGGGCTTAGCACAACGAAGGCACGCACCATGTGCTGTGTGAACCGGACGTATCTATCATCCATTTTGCCTGTGGTGGAACAGTGCATGCCAGTCATAAGATCCTGCTCTGAGATGTTGAACTTTGCCAGTTCATCTAGTGGCACATAGATACGATTGCGCTCTCGCATGTCTTCACCCACATCTCGGAGAATGTTGGTAAGCTGGTTTGCGATGCCCAAAGCTAAAGCTGCTCGGTATACAGGCTTCAGTTTTCCCTGCACCGTGTGTGTGTTGTGCTGTTACTGATGTGTCATCATTCGATGCTTGCAGCCTCAACTCAAGACACTGTGGAGCCATACCTTATACTTGGGATCCATGCCCATCACAGGCATCGTCATGAGAGCCACTGTGCCAGCTACCCTGTAGCAGTACTCGTACAGCTCGTCATATGTTCGATACCTGGTTTTCACAATGTCGCTGCGCATGCCGTCGATCATGTCTCGAAAAGGCTGTATATCGACAGGAAACCTGTTTACTGTGTCTGTGAGGGCAGCGTCAAGGTTATCGCAGGGGCGGCCTTCGAACAAGTGCTCCAGCCGCTCCTCCCACCGATCCAGAGCCTGCAGCACATTCCGCTGGCAAACAATTGCGCACACCCAACAAGATGAAAATACGTCTTCAAAAACGTATTTCTTCATCTGTGGGATTAAAGGGCTGCGCATGTTGTGTTTTAAAGGAAGTAGGGCTATGTGCCACAACGTCTGGCACTCAGTACTTGTGGCCTTGAACGCCTCGAGTGTTGCACGTGAAGAACAACACGTGCAAAACATCCCATCAGACAAAAGCGTGAATACGTAAACGATACTGCATGGTGCTGGACGTACCTCTGGAGTGATGCGGTCGGCGTTTGGGCCGTCCACCAGCTCATCTGTGCGTCTGCACCAGACGTAAATCGCACATACTGCGCGGGCTTTCTCTGGAGTCATCAGCTGTGTACCCAAGTAAAAAGTCTTGGCGTAATGCTCCGTTATATACGCGCACTTTTCGTAGGCTTCGTCCAGCTTGTCTTGTGGGTACGTCCAGTTCGCTCCCACATTGCAATTCGAGTTGCGTTCGTGCTTCTTGATGCAGCGAATCATCCCCCTCTCTTCCACTTCAGCACCAGAAAGGCTTGGCGGTGCGACTACTCTCTCTTGGGGCAGATGGACTGCTTCGTGAGAAGGCTGCTGTACTTGGTCTGGCATCACAGCTGCTCCGCAGACGACAGAACGGTGGGAAAGCGAGCCTCGATGACATTGCAGGCTACCACGCTTCCTGCAATATCACATTCGAATTAGCTGAAAGTCGCTGTGGCTTGATCCTAGAACATATAGTGTGCGAATCTACTCAAATCGAGATGCAGCCCGTTAACGCACAGCAGTAACATACTAAGCTTCCTGACTCACCCGCAAATCATTCCTCTAATATTTTGTATTCAAACTGGGCTGGTGTATGAAACGAGGCTCGCTGCTGGTGTGTGCCACTTCAGGGAAGGAGGAGCAACATGTTCGACTTTGATAAGCGCCAGACTCCCACACACACGTCAAGGACTAAGCAGTGGCGGGATTTCATTGCGCTAGTTACGAGTAACATGAGCCTCGCGAACAGCTCCCGTTTTTGAAGAATCGTTGTCAGAATTTATTTAGAATCTTATCTGGACACCGAATCTTCTTAATCTTCCATGGAAATCCAGCCTTAGGACCCAGGCTACAAGGCTGTACGAAAAGCCAGAGCTCTTCGCAGGCCTGCTCCCGCTGCTGACCTCTTCTAGTAGTATCTCACTTCACTGGAGGTCTTATCCAGAAGCATCGGGCTTCACACTACCGTCATCACCGTGTTCAACTGTCCTCACTACCGTATCAACAGCTCAAGAGGAGAAAGTACAATAACTTTTCTCGTGTATGTAGTAATTTTTTCCCAATCTCTGGCATGCTCCTTGCCCTGGGTGTGCACATATAGGATTTTGTTGAACGCCCAAAATAACCATCTGCATGGCTGTTGCCGTACACAACGAACGAACAGGTAGCTGAATTGCGTAGTTTGTCGGCCAATGGTTTGCTGTTGCGGTGTCCAGGGTGCATGCATCAGTGCCACGTTTTCCCCTGTTTTTCAAACAGCTGCCGGAGATCCCGAAGCCTGCAGGCCCTGCAACCACAAACCTCAGATTCTCCTTCTTTCGTACAACTACATGATTTTGAAGTGCAAACATGCGGGATGAACTCCTGCATCTGAGTCTTGTTACTTTTAGCCACAACCTCTGAAGATTTGAAAGTATACCAGAGCATGTTCTGCAGTCTAAGCATCAGGTAGTCTCTATTCTAGTTTCATAAATTTGTCAGTTTGGACTGCTACTTGATCAGATCGTTATGGAAGCGTTCCTTGCCCTTGATGCTTGTGAGAAGGCCTTCCTGGATAGGCATCCAGATTAGTGTCTTTTTCAACGCCAGTAACATCCGAACCCAAGCCATCATCCCACTATACGACCAAAATGGGGCCAAAGAACCATGCAAACATTCACCACTTATTCGGATGCATTGGTTTTGAACATTATTGGTTTTGAACAGTTAGGCCCCTCTGCTGAGGGTTACTTGCAGAACCTTGCTACTGTTGCTTGTTCCACTGGTGTTGTAGATCGTGG